>JASSUY010009266.1:0-44946 GCA_032466535.1 Forpus xanthops | reverse complement strand
TCTGCTGCCTGTCTTCTGTTCTCTTGGCTTTGGATTCTGCTTATGCCTTCTCCAAAGGCATAAGCAGCTCTGTACTCCAGCATTATATGCTTTTCATGGGTTTGGAAAAATTGAACAGGCATTCGTGTCTGGCCAAAGCTTTCTAATCTATAAGTACATATGCATGACTAGGGACTGGTAAGAAGAGCATTTCATTGTAAACAGCTCTAGGTACTGTAACAGTCTCATTCCTTGATGTACATTTTTTTTCTGTGCCATTAAACAATTGTGACTATCTAAATGCCTGTGCAACTTGAGCTAAGCAAATGTCTTTGTCAAGTAGAAGGCTAATGTGCTCATTCTTTGTCTTTTCAAATTCAGATCCTGTTTATGAAGATATGCTGAGTGAAAGTCGGAAAATGATCACTAATGAGAAAATAGATGCTTATAATGAAGCAGCTGTTCATATTCTGAACAGCAGCTCCCGGAATTCCAAAGCTAAAGTTAAAGTCTTCAGTGTATCAAAATTGATAGCACAAGAAACTATCATGAAGTCTACAGATGGCCTGCATCTCCCTGAGTCAAGCAGAGATACAGTAAGTGCTTTTATCACCAGTTGACATTGAAAAGTAGTAAAACAAGATTTTAAGTGAATGTTCTGAAATAGCAGGCAATATGAACGGAATGAGGACCGCATTCTTCAGGAAATTCTGTTCCGAAGTTCCCAGTAGGTGTGAGGGCAGTCAGTTATATACAATGTTGTAAAAACCTCACAATAGCAAAGATTTTAGTGTGTAGCTATTTCAAAATAGCTGTTAATTGGCTAAACCTTTTAGGTTGTGCATGCAAACTTCATGCCTTCATCTGCATGTATCAGTTAGGGTGAGAATTATTTGTAAAGCAGTGCTAAGAAATAAGTGTTAAATTTTCACCTATGTGCCCAAATATGCATGGTCTAGAAGACTTATTACAATGAAAATGTTAATGTTTTTATTATCGATTAATTGACAAAACTGCTTATTTCTTTGACAGAATGCGATGATTCTTATGAATGTCTACTGCAATAAGATAATGAAACCCATTGATGGCTCCTGCTGCCAGCCTCAGCCTCCTCTCACTCTGATACAGAAGTTAGCTTTCTGTTTCTTTACTTTGTCCATTATTGGATATTTAATTATCAGTTTAATTCATCGGAATAATTATCGGAAGAGCAAATCATGCACTGATTTGGAAAGTGGAGAGGAGAAGAAACCTGCCATCAACACTCCTAATGTTTCTACTTTACAGATGCTCTTACACTCCTTCTGCAAACTTGGTCTAATCATGGCCTATTTTTATCTATGTGACAGAGCAAATCTTTTCATGAAGGAAAATAAATTTTATACACATTCATCTTTCTTCATACCAATCGTCTATATCTTGGTTTTGGGGGTATTTTATACTGAAAATACTAAAGAGGTAATGATCATGTTGACATTCGGCTTATAACATTGTTTCCAAGTTTGAGTGTAAATAACTAAATGCTAAATACTCAAAGATAAATTTTCAAAGTTGGTATAACTCATCTGCAAAAAAGTGCATTCACAAGCAGTGTAATGATTGCATGGAATTAGATGCGAAAGCTTTTTGAAAGCAAATGGATATGAGTGCATTTAGCCATTGTCACTAAGTTAAATTGGGACTGAGCATAGCTCAGATGCAAGAGAGCATATATCACATTAAAATCTGATAGACCTGTGTATGCTAGACAGAAGACTTAAGTTGAGACCTGTTTACCCATAAAGTGGTTTATTAGTTTAAACTTTCTCTCCTCATTTTGTAGATGTTCCTAGTACTTTTTGGAATAGCAACACTCTTGTTTTGTTTTGCATTAGACTAAAGTGTTAAATAGAGAACAGACTGACGAATGGAAGGGCTGGATGCAACTTGTTATTTTGATTTATCATATCTCTGGAGCAAGCACTGTAAGTGATTTGTATTTCTCTTTTTTTTTTTTTTTAAATGGGAGTGCAATTTGTGTATTACTTCAAAAGAAACACAGTGCAAATGTGTATTAAGATTGAATAGAATGAACAACTAATGCTGCTGTTCCTGTCATTTTTAGAACACTGTTGGCAGGATTAGTTTGTACGTAAGTGTAGATTTCATTGATATGAACACTTTATGCATTACTTGACCAAAGTAAAAGCATACCCTAAATAACATAGAATATTCCGTTAATTTATTTTTTAATTGCTGGCAACACTCCTATTTATGTTCAGAACCTGAACCTGCTGAAGGTAAGCTTTCAAAGGGCCCTTCTTAAGTCTATCTTAGCTCGTCATAGAATGTGGAAAGTGTAGAGCAGTAAATGGCCAAATTCATTTTAACATTGAAGAGGTTAGGATACCAAAAGAGCTTAGTAAGAAACAGGGAATTGTAGGATAATGTTTCTTTTCTTAGTTAAACCTAAATAGAGGGGGAAAATGGAAAGCCAAAAGCATTTATTTGCACATTTATAAAAGGTACTCTATTTTTCTCAACAGTTTTTGCCTGTGTACATGCACATTCGAGTTCTGGTTGCTGCATATCTGTTCCAAACAGGTTACGGACACTTCTCATATTTTTGGATAAAAGGGGACTTTGGTGTATACAGAGTTTGTCAGGTAGGAATATCTGTTTACTGCTTTTATAAAGAAATTTGTTCAGATACACTGTGGATATTTTGCTATCTTTACTCCCTAAATAATATGATGTCAGATTACTTAGCCAAGGTTTTCACATTGAAAATAACCATTGTTTCTATATAAACTGACCTGTTTAACTGGTAGTGTTTATCTCATACTAACATATAGTATGTTAGTATAAATGTAAGTATGTAAGCTTTACTGCAATCTAAGTATGTAAGTAAATGTAAGTATGTAAACTTTAAAATATCAAGACAAATATTTTCCAGTATGTAGAAATGGAGTTTCCATTGCAGTAGCAATTTGCAGTGCATAGCAATATATGAGCAATGATACAGACATGCTTCCAAAGACAGTGTGTTGGAGCTGACATTTGTTAATAAAGGAAATTAGCATTCATACTATAATAACACTGGAGAAAATAACCTACTTTTGAGGTTTCCTTCCCAGTGTGTGCTCTAGCAGTTCAATTTTTTTTCAAAAAGTATGTCTTTTATTTCTGTTAAGTGTTATATTGTCATGTAACCTGGGTCATCTTACTCATTAAAAATGTATCCATAGCCTGATTGCAGCACTGGTAATGGCATTACCCAAGTGTTAGCAGAGCTAGCTGGATAGCTGTGAGAGTGAAAGCGCAGAGGCTTTAAACACATCCAGCAACTGGAATACTTACTCCCCAGTCTGGGGAATAGTCAGTTCTGGTTTACCTTGTTTTCATTGCTCTCTGCCCAAGTAAGCCAGAGTAGGACAGGAGGTCCACTACAACCTGATTAGCCTGCAGTCTTACATTGCATTGCTGATACTCCCTGAGATATTTAGCCATGTTTCAGCTGAAATATGATCAGCATGTGAGATGTAAAATACATAAATATTTCCATACAGTGCTAAAGAAACATGTCCCCCATCTCGCTCAGCTTTGCCTCCCAGCTCTGTCTTCTCTGACACTCTCCAGGTTTTATTTCGTCTCAATTTCTTGGTTGTGGTACTGTGTATTGTGATGGACCGACCTTACCAGTTCTACTACTTTGTGCCATTAGTCACTGTCTGGTTTATGATCATTTATGCCACCTTAGCTATATGGCCTCAGATAGTCCAGAAAAAAGCAAATGGTAAGATTATTTTTTTATTTCTGCTATAAAACATTTGCCTGTTACTACAATGATAGCCATAGAGAAAATGGTATTGTTGGATCTCAGGTTCTTTGTAACATAGTCAAAATATGCTAACCAGCTCTTCACAGAAATACAGTTTGTCATAGACAAACTATATGTCAGTTGTAAAATGTAACAACTGATAAATAAACTCTGACTCTGGCTAGTCAGAATACTTTTTAATAGGTTTTGAACATCAGAAATGTGTTTTATTAAAAGTTGTAATATTACTGAATGCAAACTAAATGCATAGGTTACCTTGTCCATGATAGCTGAGCTGTCCGTTGTTGCTGTAATGTACTAATGGGTACAGCACGAGCATCACCAATATGTCTCATCCATCTTTAGCACCAATTCTGCCACATCCTGCCAAATAAGAATGTGGGGTTTGTTATCTTAGATTAAGTGAACTATCAGCAATATGACTTATGATACGGGTATTTTGAGGAAAAATAAAAATGAAATCCTAGTTTATTTTATGCATTGCAGTTCATTGAAAGCTGTCATCAAGTGGCAAATACTTATTTAATTCACCTAAATTAGAAAAAAACCTTCGGAGGCTGAGATCCTCCTTCTGTGATGGTGGAGTAATACCCAATTTTTATAGTCTGCAGGTATGACAATAAAATATAAGAAATGCATGCTAGGAATAGATGTAAAAATATAATTAGAGAATAGTTTTACAAGATAGTTCAAAGGCAAATAGCTCTAATGTTTTGGGGTTTTTCTACGAAGGCACTTCTGTTCCAGATACAGACAAATTACTGTTGTGTACTTCAGATTAACAGCATCTTGTGAAACTAGAAAATCTTTCAGTGACAACTTTCACTTGTTTTATGTCCAGATTTACAGCTGCCATTTTATATGATGAGAGAGGGAGAGATGATCCCTGTTGCAATGTTAAGGCTTGATAGGGCTCAATATCAGCCAACAGCTTTGAGGAGCAGTTTTTCAGGCTTCCTTTCACAAGATACTTGTCCCTAATGACCTGCAGTTGAGCTTTGGAGTACAGCTGGTACCTCAGTTTAATAATGTATTCTTTACTTATCTCACATTACAAAAGCTGTTGGGCATTTTGCTGTATTTATTTATTTATTTACATTCTCATGGAAGAAGGACTGCTGTGCAGTGTTTGGGCAAGCATGCTTTAAAATAGTGTTTCTGGTTGAACACCCAAGTTCTCTTCTTTCTGTGTGTTGTCCCTGTTTTAAACACAAGAATTAATTTAGGATTAATAGGTTTTTAATTGCTGTGAATGTTTAATTTAATTGCTTACAGCAAAAATTAATATGTAAATGAGGTTAGTGCTAAAATATTGCTGGTAATATTTGAACATCTATTATTTAATGTGTCCTAGGGTTTGCCATTGAAAAATTGATGACTGTGTGCTGATTAATTTATTTCTTCATCAGGAAACTGCTTGTGGCACTTTGGTTTACTGCTGAAACTGATTTGCTTAGTGACATGTATATATTTTCTGTCATATTCTCAGGTTTGTAAATTTTCACTATTTTTATCCTTAATAACCTTAAGAGTGTATTACCTAGCTCTACTCTTTAATGTGCTCATAGCTTGTATATTTGTTCCTATATCATAAAGATAGGAGAAGAAAAATGGAACCTGTCAGTTTCTTTTCATATGTGAATTGGTGCAGATGCTGGAAAAAACACAATTCTTTATCCATCTTACTCATTTGTAATGCCTGACATGTTTTCAGTATACTACTACAAATGTAATAAATATAAAGGTCTATGGTTCGGGTTTGGGGTGGGTTGTATTTTTTATGGGCTTAAAGTTATTGGTATTTGCTAGCATATGGTGATACACATGGTGATGTGGTGATACGAAGATCTGTGTCTCTTAAAGACTGGGTTTTGGCTTTGATACCTTATCAAAAGACTGCTTCTCATGCTAAAATAATTTAGTGACTTACTGCATGCTGCAGGTGTAGCTGACAGAAGTGCAGAGTTTGTCACTCCAGGATGTTACAGGGGGGTTGTGTGGTTTTAATCCCTCATTTTTTCTTTAAGCCTGTTGAACTGTAGTCTTTGGTAGAGTATGCATTTGTTATCCCAACGTATCAGTTGATCTCTGTCTTTAAGCCTGCAAGTGCAAAGTGGAAGGTCTTTATGGGAAGAGCTTTATGGGAAGCAAAACTGAAACTCTGTCTCATCTGAAGAAGTATTTTTGGGTTTGATTGGTACTGTCAGCCAGTGAAATACATGCGTGGTAATACTAAGAGAAAGCATATTGATTTAAATGCAGTAAATATAGTTGACATCAGTGTTAATGCTTTTGCCCTGTTTATTTTTTACAGGGTGCATTTGAGAAGATATTTTCCTTTTGGCCACTCTCCAAGTGCTTTGAACTGAATGGGAATGTCTATGAGTGGTGGTTTAGGTGGAAGTTGGATCGCTATGTAGGTAACATTTGTATAAAGTTAGACTGCTCTTTTACATGTATTTTTTAATCTGGGGGGACGGGGTAGTGAGAGAAAGCAGGAGTTTGTCATAATGGGTTGGTTAGTGGAAGACTAAGTTGCATCCATCTTCTGGAAATATCTATCAAAGCCTTGAAAGAGGGATGTTGATTTATTTGCTGTTGGATCCTATTTTTGAAAAAGTCACAGAGTGACCTAGATTTGGCTTTTCTCAAAGTTTGACTGAAAATGTAACACCTATAGCACTTCAGGCTATTGGAATAACAAAGCAGATTATCATGGTGGCTTTCTTAATGATATTTTTTGAAAGTTGTATCAATTAAGAATTTATTTCTTTCTAGGTAACCTTCAAAACACTTTTAAAATCAGGGTCTTGATGCCCAGACCAGACTATTCTTCCACAGGGAAAGATGTCCAGCCCATGGCAGGGAGGTTGGAACTAGGTGATCTTTAAGATCCCTTCCAACCCAAACTATTCTGTGATCCTATAATATTTTTAAATGGTTCTCCAGTGTAGAAGTGCTTTCTTTCCAGTTACTGACCCTACAATATGGGGGACAGAACAGGGAGACACTGGTCTTGCTTTTTGCCTTCATGGTAAGGTAAGTGGAGTTCCTAAGATGGAGCACTTATCTGCTAACCTTATCCTTACTGGGATTGCTTGCACACTTCTCCCTCTGGCATTCATTTGTGGAGCAGCACTATTGTCACGTCCCAGGCTGCTCCCATCGGCAGTGCACACTGCATTGAGACGTTTCAGACTTGGAGCTTTGCTGTTGTGAACAGTGTGTATTCTGTGATGCTGCTGAAGAGGAAGCCTCAAAAAAAAACAGAGAAGACAAGCACCACATGGGCCTGAATCAGTGTTGTGTAGCTAGCTAATGAGAACTTGGCATAAGATCATAAAACACTCTGAAGAACTGTGTCTGTGAGACAGGGAAGCACTTGTAGTGCTTCTTGGAAGTTTTCACCTGCCAGCTTGGGAGACGGCCAGAGACTTGTGATTTTTCCCCAGAGAAAGCTCTTTTCAATGCTGGCATAGTTTGCAGAGGGCATAGTAGGTACTTGAAAGCTCCTTGATATTTCATTGTCATGTCTTTAATGCTCTGTGAAGCATTTGTAACAGTGCTTTTATTTGTAGGTTTTGAGTTAAAAATGCAGCCTGTTTTGGGGTGCTTCAGTAAATGTGGGAAAGATCTCTTTAAACCTAAGCTTGGTATTACAAATAGTTTATCCTGTAGTGTTTCTGTCAGGAGTTTGTACCTGAAGTCCTTGTAAAAGCTATGAAATATTCACTGCAGTCTGTCTGTGTTTTACAGGTGGTTTTTCATGGGATGCTGTTCGCTTTTATTTATCTGGCATTGCAGAAACGTCAGATGATATCAGAAGGAAAAGGAGATCCTCTTTTCTCCAACAGAGTTTCAAATGTTTTATTATTTATTTCAGTTGTATCCTTTTTGGTACGTACCCAGTATAACAAGTATGATCAGGCTTGTAAACCTCTAAACAACAAGTTTTCTGAAGTTCTTTAGAAAATGCATTCATTTAAAAAGTCAGACCTTGATCTGTGTTTTTTTGCAAAGCCTGACCTATTTACTCACTGAAGTGATATGGTAGATAATGCAGCTGTTATCTCCGCTCTTGACTGCTTGTCTCTTTGTGATGAAAAAACTGTCAACAGTATGCCTGTATCTCTAGGGTATGACTAAGTTCAGTATTCATCACTTGCAAAGAATAATTTGAGAGAAACACAAAATTATGCACAATGTATTTTTTCCATTAAAACATTTTCTAATACTAATATTTTGATTTTTCCACCTAAGCAAAATGTAGGTTTTTATATTACTGTCTCACATAGTAGTGAACCAACTGCTTAGTGCTGAAACACTTCAAAATAGCTTACTTCTTGTTTAATTTTTAAACATTACATAGAATTGTTACACAGACTCATGTTTGTATCTTTTAGGCCTACTCTATTTGGGCTAGTAGCTGTAAAAACAAGACAGAGTGCAATGAGCTACATCCTTCTGTTTCTGTGGTGCAGGTAATTAGAATTGTAGTCCTTTTCCTTACAGTGATAGAATCTGTTATTGTTTGAACTCTTTTGGAAATTGGTTTTAAGTATATTTTTGCTTTAGCATGGCATGTCAGATACTGAGCTTCATTAAAATGTCTGAAAGTGAAAAAGGGTTTAACTGTGTCACTTGCTGGTTTTTATTGCCTCTAAGCATTGAAATCACATACTGTGATTACACTTTTGATATACCATGATGTCCTTAGTGTAGGTTTTATAGGCACTGTTTAAGTCCAGACCAACCTTCTGAGTAATTCCATAGCAGTGGAAAAGTAGAAAGCTGTGGGGAAGCACAAGAGTTTGTGAGGTATTAGTGTAGGAAGCACCTATGGGTCTCTTTAGTCACTTCTAGGCAGGGAAGAGGTTGGCCACAGGGTACGCATGTGGTTTGCTGAAACTTAGATTTTCGTCTTAGCATGTCCCCTGCCTCACTGTACCACAGCTATCTGACTCTTCCCTCTCTGTTTCCTTTGCTTAGCAGTGTGTCCTGCCCTCTTGAGGGGGCACCATGTATGACTTACTTTTTTAATATGAATTTGTCCATCTTGACACCTTCTCTTTAAAAATTGAGGGTTAACTCAGATTTGTGACCACCTTCATTTTGGGCTGGCATGGTATCACATGTTTTGTGACCATGCCTTATAGGTGTATTAATAATACCTCTCAACATCAAGACTGAGATTGTACTGAAGATGTAAATGTGATTTGCTATGCTGTAAGAAAGCATGTGAGAGATTTGCAGTTTCAAGACTGACTTTATAAAGTGCGTGGATTTTTGTTTGGTATATATATATTTGTCAGATTTTAAAGACAATTCAATACAGGATGACTTCACTTTACACAGTGAAAAAGAATAAACATTTTGTGTATGTGTGTGTGTGTAACCTGCTTGTCATCCACAGTCACTTTTTCTTCTTTTAATTCTTTTGAAATAGATTTTAGCATTCATCCTCATCAGGAACATTCCTGGCTATGTCCGATCTGTGTATAGCTCATTCTTTGCCTGGTTTGGCAAAATTTCTCTAGAGGTGAGTAGAACAATCAGCGCTATGGTGAATTGAAACTTAGAAATGTAAGGTGGTTTTATTAATTATAGCATAATACATAGTGAAAACATTTATTGGCTTATTTAATACCATGCTGCTGCATTTGACCTCTTTCAGCATTGTAACTTCTGTCTACGCTTACAAGTCACAGCTGAAGTAGCTCACAGTAGCAGTTATTTCTTATGTTGTTTGTGGGGGGAGTTTAGGGTTGTGAGAATGGGGATTTAATGCTGGAGTAAGATGTGGTATGTATGCAGTTGGTAGATAGAAGTTTAAGCCAGTTGAAGAATTGTCGTGAATCTGACTAGTGCAAGTACAATTAATAAACAAATGTAACATTACAAGCAAAATCTGTCTTAGTGCAGACGTTACCCTGTTCCATTGAGTGTGTATTTTGAAACAGTAGGAATTCCCTTGCTTTCCATTAGTTTTGCTGCCTAGTAATATTAAATGTTTCATTTTATTATATTTACTAAAATACATTTTGAAAAGGGAAGGGAACATATAGGACAAGCTCATTGTGATACTATGTTTATGTAGTACATGACTTTGAATTGGTTTTTAAAGGATAACATTTTCACTGTTGTGATTCCCGGTGACCTTTTAGGTGCTGATCATGACCAACTCCAAGAACTATTACGTTCATCAGCAGTTGCAGCATTGCCTTCTATTTGCAAGCACATTAGTTCGGTTCCTTGCCAGAGATAGAGTAGCTGAGCACAGTTATATTCCTCATCTCTCCTGACGTAGTGTAGATGATGCTGTGCTGTGTTTGGTTAAGGACTAGGCAAACCCATTTTACTATGTACTGTGACAGACTAATAGTTCTGTCTTAAGAACAAAGAAAGGCATGTGGAAAACAGCTCCTCAAAGTATGTTTAGTCTGACTTAAGCAGAAGTATAGTGTGTCAGTTGATGCAATAGTAATAGTCATGTAAGAAAACCTATTTATGTAAGTATTATTAAGCATAGTCTTTTTTTCTTTCAGCTTTTCATTTGTCAATACCATATTTGGCTGGCAGCAGACACAAAGGGGATCTTGGTGCTCATTCCTGGTTATCCGATGTTTAATGTTCTTGTCAGCACTTTCATATTTGTGTGTGTGGCACATGAAATTTCTCAGATCACCAATGATCTGGCACAGATTGTGGTTCCTAAAGACAACTCAACTCTGCTGAAAAGGTTGCTATGTGTAGCTGGATTTTTCTCTGGACTACACCTCTTTTCAGCAATGCAAGATCAGTCAAGACATTGACTTGAAAAGATTCTTGAAAACTTTCTTCAGGTTTATTTTGTGTCTGCCTGAACAAAAATTCTCAACTGGAGGTACATGAAGACATTTAAATTAAGTGTGTGGAAAATAAATGTATATAGTGCAAATGTACATATTTTGTGTGGAGACAGCCTTCTCAAACAATCTGAGAACCAAGAATGCACTGTACAAAATTGCATGTGAAAATGAGTCTTTTCTACTGGATATATGTTCCTGTTTACATACATGTTTAAACATGACACAAAGAAGTGAAGCTAAATAGTTGAGCAATACCATGGGCATATCATGGAATTACCTTTAACGTGGGTCAGCCGAACAAAGAGTGGATGTTACTGGAGAACTGCCCTCACAGGACACGTGCTGGAATCATTCTCATCAAGGAATAAAGAAGAGCAAATGTGTGATCTCTGGTAATGATCGCCTTTAGCTGATGTGAAATATGAAGTTTCTGGTAAACCAGGGCATTCTTGTGAACAAAATGGTAATGTAGAAACGAGTATCTTGGGTGGAGATAGTGTATGTTATGTGAAACCCTTTATACACAGGAAAAGAAGTCATCACCAACTCAGCAATTTAAGATTATATACAGGTTTACATTAACAGTTTATGAGGTTTCCTTTTTGTTTTTAAAATTTGAGATGTTTTCAGCAAATACAGCGAATTCTGAGGTGATTTTTTTTTTCCCCCTAAAATTGTTTGCTTCTTCATACATTTTCCACTACCTTCTTTAACCCTGTACAGTTCTTCGTAAAATCCCAGTGAACAAACACATAAATTGTTTTCAGAGACTGGGTTCAAGATGGAGAATTTTTTCCAACCTTTTCTGGTCAGAGGGAATCCCGTCATATCCACTTCATCAGTTCTTAAGGGAGAAGAGGAGAACGGTGATCTTTGAACCTCTGAGTTGTGGGTGACCTTGAACTAGGTCTCATTAGGGATCTGGTGCCATATTTTATCTTGTAATAATATTTTAACTTACAAGGATGCAAGTCAGTCTGTTCATATCATGAGGCAGAGGGACTGTGGTCATCTTTTTGCATGCAGATGGTTGAGTCTCTGAATTACAAACGAAATGAGATTGAAGCTATTTGGAGGAACCTTTTTCCCCACTCCTTTTAAGAGTGCCCATCTTTCTTACTAACTCTTTGCTTTAGCATAAAAAGTAAAACTGAAAGAGTGGCCCTTCAGAGTGGCAGTGACAAGCTGCAATTTATGTTCCACTTAGTGAAGTTATGGTGATTTCTTTAGTGTTTGTGGGCTTGGTTCATGTCACAGCTTGACCTCTAGTTGCTTTTTCATTTTATTCTTCTACTGATCACTTGTTATCAGTCAAATGGGTTTGGGCTGGAAAAGATCAGCTAGTTCCAACCCCCCTGGCATGGGCAGGTACACCTTCCACGAGGCCAGGTTGCTCCAACCTTTGTCCAGCCTGGCCTTGAACACTGCCAGGGATGGGGCAGCCACAGCTTCTCTGGGCAACCTGTTCCAGTGTTTCACCATGTCATGTACATGGCTTTGATCTTATCCCAGTTTAAAAACTGAATTCAAACTTGCAGCCACCAATGTGTGTTAAAAAAAAGATTTGTGAAAATAATTCTATTTTTTCTGTTGGGAAGAGTTTTTTTTAAAGATTGACCAGCTCATCATAAAAAAAGAAATCATTCACTTCCCCCAAATTCAGCAGTTTTACTGCCAGCTATTTTGAAGCTGTGGGAAAGAGACTCAGCTATTTGTTCTTTGCATACGTAACTTCCAACACTTGGAAAGTCAGCCTACTTAAATGGCTGCAAGAAATGGTGCTGGCAAACGCTGCAGTGGGGGCAGGATGTGTAACCTCCATCTATGCCAGTATTAGGAGCAACAGGGAAACTGTGAGTTTGAGAGAGACTTTCTGTTTTGTTCTTCACATTTTAAGTATTGTAGATATAATTTATCTTCTGTACAGACTTGGTTAAAAGATTTATTTTTAATGTTTGAAATAATGCACTTGTTTACTATTACTGTATGTGAGATAAATATATTTTCTTTTCAGGTCATGTAAAAAATATGAAGTAATTTAAACATTAAATAAATGTGCTGTGGATGCTTATTTTTGCAATGGGAGCAGCATCAATTAAGAACAAACTCCATATTGCTTGACTTGAGCTGGGCTACAGTTTGCTATCCTGCTTGCCTTAAATTACAGATTAGTACTGCAGTTTCCCCAAAGTGGTATTTTGGATTCGATTATTTCAACTGAAGAGCAGATATTTGCTTATATCATGAATTATTTCAGATAACACAGTGCAGGAAGAAAGATTCTCCTGCAGTAAATCACAGTGTTCTGGATCTGATGAAATTCCAGTTTCAGTAGCCAAAACCACCCCTGGAACTCGGGGGGCCAATAGCGGAATTCTGCAGTGGAGAGGTCAGGTACTTTTTCCTGCTGGATTCCATACTGAAAGCTGCTGCAGAGCTGTGCATGAAAGCAGAGAAATGGACTTGGTTTTTCTTCAGTCTGGCAATTTAAAGAAACCCATCCTCAAGATTTATCATAAAAAAATCTAGCTTTTAATTTAGCTACTTGAGTCTCACACTACATAGAAGAAGGGGCTCCTTAAGGAAAGGATACAGCTCCTTGTATGATCAGGAAAATAACAACTAACATGAGCACCTGAGCCAAGTGATGCAAATACTCTGATTGCTTCCATCATCTCCCCAGTTGGCTCCACCTCAACTCTTGGACACTTACCACCACTGTCAGTGTCCAGACTTTTAACAACTGTGCCACAAAGTTGTTCAGGCATCATCGTGTAAAATGATGAGGCAACAACGTCACTACTTCGTGTTTGTCTATTTATTAGATTTTAACATTTCATATATTTACAAAGACATCTGTAGTGCTTTCTATTTGATTTGGTTGCAACTGTCACTTCATCAACACAGTATCAGTTTCATACAGTCATCACACATCATTAAAAGAGGATAGGAACGTACTGTTTTAACTATCAGCAGTTTTGATCAATTCTTTAACCATTAAGCGTCTTTAGCCAGCTTTATAAATCTATGCTTCCATAGTGATTGCTTTAAAAAGTAAAAATAAATTTGTAATTAAACTTACCTCAAATAAATGAACCTTTCAATCACAAAATAGTTCAGGTGTGCTTAATACCCAAGTCACCTACACCATGAGATTCTTTTCAGAACAGGTGGAGCTCCCACGGCACACACTGTTTCCTTATACATGTACACAACAGCTTCAGAAATTTCCTTAAATATATTGGCACCTTTACATATTAATACAAGTAAGATGGGAGCAGCTCAACTGGTAGGTAACTGATTGTCACATCGTCCTCAAGTTATCAGAAATTATAATCTAGACCCAATGCTATTTACAAAGTTTCATCTTACATTGCATTACAAATCATTATTTAAAATCCATTCCATTCATTTCTGTTTGAAAGCACTGACAGCTCATGATTTGAAAATAGTGTTAGAAATTAATGGAACCGAGGGAAAAACCAAATGTTGATTGGACTCTGATTCCTCACAGCAGGATAAAAGCTGTAAATTTGTAATTTCCCATCTATCTCAGTGTGTGGTTCCCCAATTCACTTTTCACCAATCCAAGCTGCTGAAATAAGTACGGCTTTCTTAGGAGGGTGGCTGGCTGACTGATGAAACCCCTTCCCTGGTCCCTTTGGAATGAGGTAGGTGGGCATGATGCATGCTGCTTTGGAGGCAAGTAGGAATGGCTCTTTGTTCCAACTGTTTCAATAACTAACTTGCTTTTCAACTTCTGTAGCTGACTACCTCTTGGAGCATAACAACCACCAGCATTACGTCTGTGGCTAGTGGCATTTGATAACACATTCTGCAGGTCATGCTTGGCATTTAGGGCAGCCTTGTAAACTCTTGACATTTAAGGCTTGACAATATACAAGTGCCTACAATGTATGGAATGCTGACTGTACACATTACTGCAGTAGTCATATTCGTTGCACAAAATGTGTCTAAAAAGCAGCTCAGGACTTGTTTTAACTATAAGTCCAAGCCTATTAACACATCACTGTCTGCTTAAAAAATAATACAAATAAGGTTTTTTTGTTTTGGATAAACAGGGTCATAAACATAAAACATGAAAGAAAAAAACAGGGACTACAATGTAAAAAAAAAGAGCAAACTCTTATAATCTTTTTCTCCAGTTTCTTTTTAGTCTCAGTCTTAAATTCCTGTGTTACTCTCTATCTTAATAGACACCTCAGAAACCTCAGCTAAGGCAATGCAGCCCGCATTTAGCAATTAGGAAGCAGATGCAGCTTTCTGCTTACATGGCAATGTCCTGATGAAAATACAGAAAGAGAGAACACTGCAGAGAAGAGGCAAAGTGTGTCAGCGCAAACCAGTACAGTGCTGCAAGTTCATACCCCAAGAGCTGTTGGTGAGATCTGGAGATGCTGAAGTCCTGTGTTACGCTGTACTGGAGGATTTAAAGGAGCATCAGAAAAATACACTTGATGCAGAAGAGCGTCAGGAGATAAATTATCACCAGCTGCTGAAAAATGAGGCAACCCCAGTTCAGGTCCTTTTGACAAAGTTGGGATTATTAAGCTTTTGGCTGCACAAACGCCTCCCAAAATCAGCACCTCCAGGAAGGTGTGTGTTTAACCAACTCCTTTTTAAGATGCTAAAAAATAACCCCTGGTTTTTACTGGATCACTCGTTCTCCTAAAACTCTTTTTGCTTCAGAAACAATAAAGAATGTGGAAGATGATACAAACCACAAACTGCATTGGGGCATCAGCAATATCACACACACAAAAATGTAAAGGGTATGTTTAAAGAATTAAAAGTCCGTAACAAAAGTTTCTCTTGCATCTGCAGCCATTAATTTCTGCCTACAGTAGTTCGTAACAGCCTTTTCTAACATAACCAGATGAATGAATGGACAGATTTTAAATGCTTTATTGCTTTCATATAGGGTAAAGATCTGGTGATGGAACAGAAATCCAATTTTCAACAGGAATAGCTGTCGGGTTTTGCTTGGGGTTTTTTGTTAGTTTTTTTTTTTTTCCTCCAAAAATAACTTTGCTCATTAAATTTTGATAATCTCTAAAAAACTAAAGCCTAATAAATCTGGAATACTATTCTCAGCCTCAGCATAACACACAGGTTTTCATGCTTGCGCATAAGTGCTCTTTGTGTGCAAACGTAAGGCAACTGTATCATCCCATCCAACAGAATCTGCAGTCCTTCAAACCTGGTGCTTATTTCAAAGCTTTGCTTTCCCTGTTAAACCTTTCAGGAGAGCTCACAAGACAGAATTAAAGTCTAATATTTATTAATACATATATTTGAAAGATTCTTTTCTGAATGTAACAAATATAAAAAGTTATCAGTGTTTACAAACTGTCAAAAACGTCCAAAGTACAAAAGAATACAGTACATTAGTTGTGTGGAAGTGATTGTACTCTCGGGCACTGAAATCATCTCAATACTGTGGGCATGCACAATGTACACCAGAAAAACTCATGCATCAACCAGAACAAATAAGGAAGTAAGACAATTTGCTGCCTTTTCCAATTACAAATTCATTGCTTCTGTTAGTTTTCTTTCCTCAGGAATACCATTTACCTGCAAGTAGACAAGATTTTACGTAATCCATCAGTGGCAAATGATGCTTCAACAATACTGAACTGCTTACTGGTTGCACAGCACATACATATCATTTATTAGCCCCTTATCAGCAACCACATTGGAGAAACACAAGTACAACCTGCACCAAAAGACAACACAGACATGAGAAAGCTTTGCTTGTGCTCTTCTGGGAAGGGAGAGATCTGGGAAAAACTTGTTTAACTTGGAATTTTTCTTTCTCTTTGGCATCTAGTGGACTTCACAGGGAGGCACTCTTCAGTCTTTTGCACTGTAGGAATATGCTATGAACTTTTTCATTTAATCCTCTTAAAATAGTCCTCATGAATTTTGCCATTCGACAGAAAGACAGTTACAAAATTTGATGTACCTGTTCATACTGGAGACCAGCAGCAATATTCAGCAATGCAACAGAAACGTTAGACGTGAGTCATCATCTTTTATACAATCATTTCCCAATTTGGTTTTAACTTTGTGAGATTATGTCACCTATTAAGTAAGTCTATGGTTTTACATAAGGTGAAACAAAATTGTTGCTTATTGGGGATTCAGATAGTTCCTGAAGATGACAGTGGTTATTAGAGATGGTCTGCTCTTTAAATGACTAAATATGGTCTACTGAAGCTTTAAGATAGAAATACCTTCTTATTCATAGTGGTGACTATTAATATGTTAATAATCCTGAGTATACTATTGGGAATTTTCTGTAGGAAAGGAAGAAAATTAAACAATGAATGTCTAGTTCTATAGTGGTTTTTTGGCCTCTGAAGTGTTTCCTTTCTGTAAGATTCTTACTTGAACAGATCAGTAAAACTGATTGCTATGTTTGTACTGATGCTACTACAAAGAAATAACCTTAAGGAGCACCTGTATTTTGTTTTAAATTGTAACTTTCTAAAATGCTAACTTGCTGACACACTAGTCACAGATAACCTTTAGAACACAAACTGCAAGCGGTACATGCCATCATGTCATAGAAGTGCTCACAGTGCCATTTGCATGAGTTACAAAGGAAGGTATTGTAAACTAAGAGGAGAAAACACTGTCTGTCACAAATACATTCTCCCTCTGCTCCGTTTCTGAGAGCTTGTCACAGGCAGCAGCTGTGATGAATATGAAAGAACAGGTGGATTCTACCAAAATAACATACTACAGAAAATACAGGCACAGCAGGGTTTTTAAGACCTATTTTTACGGCAGTTCTTCAGCGCAAATTGCAAGCGACAGCCCCATGCTAGCTTGTACCTCACACCTTCTAAAACATCTCATTGCTGTCAGCATCAACAGCGCTACCTGGTGATTTCGCACCTTTCCTACTGCAAGACAGAATGGAATTCTTGTACCAACCCAGTTGTAACATTAGAGCTGAACTATGTGACGTTTTTATTCTGCCTTCTAAATGCCTGCAGTAGTGAGTGTTAAGAGCTGTGCTAAATGTCGACCCAAACCAGTGCTGGAGGCTTTGGACTGCAGCTTTGACTGCCAGCATCATCCACCATTTCCAGCACATGTAATAATAAAGCACATAAACAGCAAAACCAGCAGAACTGCAGTCAGGTTTGGTTTTTATAAATGCGTTTTTAGTTTCCGGATAACCACAAAATAAACCCCACATGGGCAGACGCATCTATTATATACTTGCCTCAAATCTTTGAAATGTTGTCATACGAAATTCTCCTTTAATCCCCGAAAGCAGTAATGAAGAAGAAGGATTTTGAATGAAAAGAAAGAGTTGCTTATGTAACTCCTAAGTTAAAACAAGTCTTCCTCTTGGAGCTGTAGTTCCTGTATTATACTCAGTACATATATATCACTCGAGTTTTGCCTAAGTACCTCTTTCAAAACTCAAAGCTTACACTTTGGCCTCTATATTTTCCTTGTATGATCCTTATCCCCTTTTACATGGCTTTGGCTGTGCTTTTTCTCACACCTGATACACCAACTACAAAGAACAATCAGCCCTAGTCAATACTCTGATAGGACCACTCACAATCTCAGTCATAAGGATTTGGGAAAATGCTGTAAAAACAATGACTAAGCTAGGGAAACCTCCAGCATGGATATATGCCTCACCACAGGCTCCCCAGCGTTGACTCTTTATGCTTAATAGCAGCAATAAAGAGCTTCTTCTTCAGAGCTTAACTAGTATTGGCAAGGATTAGAATTTTTGACTTCCTATCAAGTTCTAGAGAATCTGAGCAGTGTAACTGCATTTGGGAACCTGGCTGTAGCTTCATGTTTCAATAGAAAATTATTCATAAGAGTAGGTTTCTCACTTAACTGAACTAGATTCCAGGGTCTCATGCTGAGCCCTAATGTACCATTTCTCCGACTTGTTCCATCAATCACATCCCAAAATATTTCCTGATGCATCAAATAAAAAAAATAAAATCTGGAATGAAATGCTGTTATACTTAACTATATTTGGAAATGGTTTCCATTGTCCATACACTGTATGCATTTGTGATTCCTTCATATCACTTAATAGTTACAGTATTTTCTCAGTACTGACCTGCACTCTGCTGCTGTGGAATCTGAGTCTGATGTGGCAGGTTCCTACAAAAAAACAATTGAGTATTTTTAATGCTTCTGCATAAAGTCTGCAGTATATTATACCTGAAAGTTTAGTATTTAAACTTAATTTTTTTGTTTATGAAGCAATAGCCCATTTTTGCTATGTAAAGAGAGTTGTCAAAAGGCCATCCCAGTCAATGACAGAAAAAAAATTAGCGTTAGGGGATAGTTCCCATCATTTCACTTGACAATTAGGCTCAAAGGCTTAGACTTGGTGAAAGAGAGGTAACGAGTTACTGCGGGTTTCTAATGTTAAGCAAAGTTTGTTTTCTGTAAGTGATGGTATTTGCAACTTAATTACTACATGTGGAATGACTGGTCAGCCAGTTTTACACACTGGACCACTTCACTCATCAAGGCAAAGTTACATTTTTGGGTCCTGCTGGCGTGTCTATTTTAACAGCTACCAGATATTAATGGTGTTTGCACAGAAAGGAATTAGGGGTAGGAATGTGAGTGAAGCAGATAAATACTTTACTTAAGAAAGCCTCTGGAATCCCAGTCGTAAATAATGGCTATTCTGAATAGAGAGGAAACTGTAGAAAACAGGGTAGAGCACTTCACAGCAGTGGTACAATGGATCACTTACGCAGCTGTACTTCCCATAGCATTTAGCTCTGGGACAGGGAGAGGAAAATACTCTTCTAGCATGCACCTATATTATGAAGAGAATTCAGGGAAAGTACGTGTAAACTAGGACTAAGTGCTAGCATGGGGCCAGCATCACTGGGGCTACGCAGGCCTCCCAGCTGAGGAGCTATCGACCGGTGCTGGTGCCGTAGCACAGCACTGAAAAGCAATGCCAGCTACATCTGAGATCATTGCCTCACATCTGCTGAACCACAGACACCACGACCAAACCTTCCTAGAAATGCCTTCTTTTCTCACAGCACCACCAACCTGTCTGCATTAGAGCACGTGCAGAGCACTAGGCGGGTCTGCCTCAATAGTTCTCTTCAGCTGCTGATAAATGAACTTTAAGGAATTGAAATGAGTGTATTTCTGGTTTCTGTCTTGGAGAAAGGCTGGCAACAGTGGAAACAGCTAAGAGCTCTGAGCGTTTTCACTGGCAAGTCTGTATTTATTATCTGTGTAATGGAATATGCTCTTCTGTTCAATGTTAACATTGCAAATATAAACCCTGGGTGACAGGTACATGACTAATTACTTTAAAAGTCCGAATTCTATTTTCAGGTATAACTATACCAAGCCAGTATTAGTTTTATACCAGGACTCCAAAGACATGGGTTAAGAAGCAGAGCATTAAAATAGAACAGTTTTAATTGATTCCTCTGACAAAAGTAGTTTTTCTCCAAAATATGCAGAAATGTAAGTGTTCCACGCAAAGCTTCTTGCCAAGTCTGCAGACTGAAACCCAGCTGTTTAATTTTATAACAGAAGGCCTTTCTTTCCTCTTGAAATGCAAACATCGGAGCAATCTTGAACTACAGAGTCATTACCGATACTTTCATAATAAATAGATTTCAGATGACAAGCACTGAAATACAGAACATGGTATTAAGGAATAAAATAACCCTAAATACTTACTGCTGTGTTTGCATCAGTGGCATGCTGGTGTTATCGTAGCTGTCTGTGTGAAGGGGGGGCACAATCTCACCAGTAACTGGGTGGAACACTGGAAGCGTGGAAAGAGGCCATGCTATCTCTCTATTTTTAGACATGTCACGAAGCTCTTTGGTTGATTTCTGTATAGCACTGTGGTGGACCAACTGGATGCTACGTCAAAAGGAAATAAAACATTAAGTACATATTGTAAGCACTCTATCAAAATGGACAGACTTTTACAATTATTTTATTTCTTAAAAAATACAAGGACTTCGATGATCTTAAGGTCCTTTCCAACCCTAACTATTCTATGTTTCTATGATTCTATGCATGCTACAGACTTTCTAGCTCAGCAATTACAGAAAATCCTTACACAGTTAATTTAATCAATATTGGATTTATTTAAGTTTTAAACCAGTAATTATTCTATTAGATTTTGCTGTCTGGATAAGCATTGGTTATAGAATCCAAGACTGTGCAATTTATGGCTAATGTTCCATTTATTTGCTGCAGTTAAAATATAAGTTTTGGTTAACTCCTGATTATTGTGGTAGATTCGTAACTCAAAAGATTAGTTTTAAAACACTTCATAGGACTGGCACTGGGTACCTTCCAGACTATTTGCCCTCCTGTCCACTGCCTTTAAGATACAGGCTGGGAAGTCCAATGACCAGAAGTATAAATAACATATTATCATATTTATTCTAACAGCACTATTTAATTTTGAATTGACAGTTGTTAATTTCAAACCCTTTTTATTCTGGTCTTCTAGCCTTGCTAAGACTCTGATTTAAAAGCAGCTTTCACATTTATGAATTAAAACATGGATTAGAGAGAACGGAAAAAGATTATGACACACATGTATGAAGCATGACAAGCTACTGAGAATGGAAATTAAATGGTAAAAGAAAAATAACAGGAAAGAAGACACTTACTCTGGTGTTTGCATGTTTCTCTTTTCCCTAAAAACAAAACAAAATTTATGAATTAAATAATAGCATTGATAGTTGGAACATTAAATCTATCTGATGATGAAAATAGTACATGATGTTGAAATGCTGACAAGGTTATTGCTAAATGCAAGTTGGCAGCATTTGCAGCTGGGTCTATGGTGAGGCCTTGATGAACATACGTAGATGTGATACTGGCGGCAGACACAGACACACTCACAGACGTATACACAGAGAAATGAAAATGCAAGTTAAAGAACAAGCTTCTGGCTAAAATAAATTCTGTGACAAAATGAAATTGTAGTTTGTGTAAGAAATGGCAGAAATTACGTTACTTGCTGCTTTCCTTTTATGTGTCTTTCTTTTAGAATATGTCTAAATTCAGTTCATTTCCTCAACCAAATCTATTTTATACAAGTTAGCATTTTAGAAATTACTTAACATTTTCCTGAACCAACGGTCTTTTATTAGTATTTTATTTGTTTGGGGCATTTTGGAGACTTGTGCATGATTTTGTGGAGTTTTGTGTGTATGTTGAGATTTTTAACCCTTTCAACTGAACAACTAACGTGGCCCTATATCCACTCTTGTGGAAATTACTGTATGTGCTTAGATGAAGAATAGTTCAATATTTCAGGCAGGTATCTCTTGGCCTGTTTTAAATGTTTTTAATGAACTGAATGGAATTCTTCCAACAAACTTCTGTTCATTATGATCTCAGAAAAATCCGTAATTACTTATTAGTCTGTTAAAGTACTCACACTCCTTCCCGTCGGCAGCACATGATATAGGCAAGTATTAGGAAAAGCACGAGTGCTATTGCCGAGGGCACTGCCAGTGTAATTAGGAAATCCGAGTAATAGTCTCTGCTTTTCAGTGTATCAGAAGGTGGCTTGTATTCTCCACCATCAGGCAATATCCCTTCTCCACGAATCACTTCCTGAAAGGTGGAAACTTGTTTTGTATTGTCAATCTGATAACCAGGAGAAAAAAAAAAAGAAGGGAAAAAAAATGCAATTATGTAACAAAGTAAGAGAATACAAAATGAGACAGTATTTAACCAACCATGCAATATAAAGGAATCTGTATTACACACTGGACAAATTCTATACAATTTCATCCAGCAATTTCTTTTTAAACAATAAAAGCTTACATTTTGCTAAAAGCTTCTCGCCAATGCAGTAGTACTTATATTACTACTTCATTTTTTGCCTACCAAATATGCTGGTTTTAAAGATTAACTACAAAAACTACTTGAGTAAAAATTCAGTAAACATTTTTATAGTAAACTGGTTATTTGGTACTGATTTCTTTCTGATTACTTCATCCATTCTGACTAGTCTTCTTTAATAACAATACTGCCTTCTTTTGTATAAAGGTGAAGAGTGAAGTACCTAAGATTTTCTTCATCCTTCTTCCTTTACATTCAGTGCTCAAAAGAAGCAAGAGGCCTGAACCGAGGGCTGAAGACTGAGCAGCTCTGTTGCCTCACCTACCCACCTGATGCAGGAAGCATCACAACCTGAGAACCAGAGTTCCAAGTTTTTTCTACCTCCTAATTTAACTAACTTCCAGAATAAGCTGCATTTGGGGTCACAAGTCATTTGTAATTTATTTTTTATATCTAATGGTCCTAGAAATACAAACCTTTTTTTTTTTTTTTTCTACTGAATCTCCTATATTTAGGCATTTAATTTATTGCCTTTCATATATGACTTTTCAATATTCTACCTTGATTATCTTGCTATTTTCATGTCATCATGGCACGGTGCCTAAACAAGTAACGAGTTCAAGAAGGATGGGTTATAGGCTGCTGCAGAAAACAATATTTCTCTGAGAGGCTGTTCCTCTTATCTGAGGCTGTTTCTCCAGTTTCTGAGAACCTTTCTGAGTTCTGTCTTGTCTTTTAATGCATCTGCAAATCCTTTCAGTGTCATGGGGACTGCAAATGTAATAAGTGCATTCCATCTAAGAAGTGCATTCCATACTAATGAAGAACGGCAAGGAATTACTAATAATTCTACCAGGATTATGGCTAAGCAACCAGCTCTCAACTCGTCCCTAGCATTGAAGCTAGTCCATGTTCCTGAGTTTGCTTATGAGACAGTATCAAAAAAAACTCATCAAAAAGAAATGACATCTGCTGCTATGCCTCTGTCCTATTTGTCTCTTGTAGAAGGAAATCAAAGGCTTGATGTAGTTTGTTCTTGACAAAGATTGACTGCTTTCTATTACTTTTCAGATGCTGGGAAGTACTGCTAAGAATACAGGTACCTTTTGCAATTGCCCAACAAAAAGCAGTAAGCAGTAAGAAAATTGATTTTTTTTTTTTTACAAGTATTTTCCAACTTTCTATCAGCTTTCCTATTTAGAAGTGAACAGAAACAAAGGGCTGCAAGTTACCTAATCAATTTTATATATAAATACTTTTTCCCATACTCAGTATGATTTTTCAGTTGCACAAATCCCTTCTAGATCTCCCTTTCAGGTTTCTCTTGGGTAATGTCTGAAGCAGCTCAACAATCATGTAAGTTTATTTTATGTACTTTCCCCATCTTTGTTCACACTTACTTGCAATGTTCTCTTCCAATACTGCATAATTTCTTGATCTTCCTCACCAGAACTAGAGGAAAATAACCTTAAAAACTTTAAACTTAAAACCTTAACTCTCTGGGTATTATACTCCTTTCATGGCAAATAATCTGGTATTCAGATATATTTTTCTTGTATTTGACTGAGAAGAATGCTACCATTTATTCTGATTTCATTAGTCGACAGTACTTTCTTTCCTTCTGCTTCATTTTTAACATTAAATATGTTTCAGACGATTTTCAGGAAGATTTTTCTTAACAGCATAGAAAACACCATTCAAGTGGTCAGTGTTGTAGACTCTGTATTTGAGAAAACCATATATATATATATATATATAGACACACCTTTTAGCAAAGCAAGTGTAACTAGCAGTATTAGCACACTGAATTAATGTACTACACCTACCCAAATGATTCTCTCATTACTTTTACTTTTTTAAACTCTAGAGTTCTCTGGCCATTAACATAAATCACTGTTAGTGAAAAATAATATGGTGGTTGCATTGGTGCTCAAGTCTAAGCGAATTTAGCCTATATAGAAGAATCTTTTCACTATCTTAAGAGTGTCTGCTAGACGGAAAATAACATCAACCAGTCATGATGAAGAATAATTGGGCAGGGTTGTCGGGCCAGGCTTGTAAAACTCTTACCTCAGTCACAGCTGGCATAAAATATTGCACCCCTACAAATATCATTTTTATGCAATAATAAAACAACTCACCAGAGAGATTTTACACCAGTCAATATGGAATTGAGTACGAAATTTTTTATCACAAGTTATTACAGGCTCCATTTCTTGGCTGCATCTCAGCTGATTTTGTGGGTTTTCCACTTCTCGTAAGCATGAGGAGAATGGAACATCTGCCCCAACCATAACATACACACTGCAGAGAGAGATGAAAGGACAGTTTGTCACGATACCTCTCACAACACCCCAAAGAAGTTGTAATGGTTACAAATCACAACTGGAAATAGTGCATTCTTGCAGTTTACACTCAGTGACTGAAACTCCCCAGTAATTCAGCTTATCACTTTTAGATGATGAAAGCCCACAGTGCTCTTTAAACACATACCTAGACTTCACTAGGTAACAGCACAGCTACAAATGACACTATTACAAGTTAAATGCTCTTAGAAATCTCTCTTTGTAATCTATGCTCTATCACACCTTTGTTTTGAAAAGCATGCCACACAACTGCTCAGAAATAAGATTGGAATTAGAAATAAGCATATTTACTACCAACTGTTTTCTAATTAATGGAATTTATTAGTATTCCTTGTATCACAAATCAATATATAGGAACTGCTGAAATGGTATCTAGCACAATAAACCCATGACAAAACAGCGGCTCAGAACATCAGTAAACTTTTCATATCTAATTACAAAGCATAAAACAGTAATTGCAAAGTTTCTGTAAAACCTGAAAAAAATATTAAGCTTTTTAGCAAGAAAAAAAAAAAAAAAACACGAAAACAAACAAAATCACACAAGCACATACACAAAAAAAAAAAAAAAAAGAGTAAAGCAAAAGCATTAGACTGTCATACGTCCTTACCCCTCTTTCATGTCATTAATAGGCAGTGGAACTCTCCCTCCTCTGTCGAGGGCTGAAGTAATGTTTATGGCATTCAAGCGTTCTGGCTGCCACACATTTTTCACTGCTCCAAGAAAGTCACCAAGAACTTCACTTGCTAACATTTCTTCTACATTCATATTCCGTATGAAGAACTCCGCTTGATACGGTAAAGGAAAATCTAGATGTGATGAAAGAGGAAGTGGTTTACCTTAAACAAATGCTTCGTAACAAAGAATTTAAAGTCATGATTAACATAATACCATTTTAAGATTGATTAACCTTTCCAAAAATCTTCCATTTGCACTAGCTCATTTTGAACCCTGATGTGATTATGGTTAATTAAGCACTACCATTAGCTATTAACAGAAGTTGAAAGCCATTGGTGATTTATAAAACACCTGTGAGATGAAGGAGCAGGCTAAAGGAGGAGTCTCAGCTGGTAAATCTAATTTATTAAACAGATAAAATTACCGTTTTTAACAAAATAATTATCATTACTCATGCTAATTTGGGGGTCAAAATTGATCTGCAGCAACAATGGATTCCAACCTGCAACACTCCAGACTGTAAATACAGAAACATGATGAAAGGAGGAGAATCAAATTAATAAAAAAAGGCAAACAGACTTCAATACTGACTGAGGAGTAACAGTCCTCCCTAACAGAAATAATCTGGATAAAAGTAAGAAATTGAATTAAAACAGGGAAAACCCTTTACTCCCCCTTTTGTGCCCCGCAGTTGGCTTGAACACAAGACAACTATTTCATAGGGTTTTTTTATCTTAAAAGAACATGAGCCCTTGAGATGGATTCACTTATTCAGTTCAAAACACAAGCTATTTTCTTTACATACCTTCTGCTGACATTATATTAATAATCAAATTATGTCTTGCTGTCTCAAAGGTACGCCTGTTATATGCAGTGATCTAGAGTGAAAAAGATATAATTGCAAAACAATAATGCAAATATGAAAATCAAGTAAATGAAATATCAATGAAAATTAAATTGATAATTTAGAAATAGCACCTTTTTAATGCTTTTTCTCCTTATACTGTAATGTATGAGCATTCATTAATATAGAATTTGAAAGGTGAGGTCAATTTATTTGATGCAGTATTACCTTCAAGTCAGGATACTGAAATTTTCTCAGTCTATAGCTAAATACAGTTTATCCAAGGCACAAATGTGAAGATAATGTATTTTGATAAAAGTGTTCAGATATACAAATGTATTCTTCCTTTTCTGCTATCTTTAAAAGCAACCATGAACAGCAACGTTGGAACTAGATGACCTTAAGATCCTTTCCAACCCTCACTCTTCTAAGATTCTATGATTTCCCTGAAAGCTAGTAAATGCTTCATAAAACAAATTGAAAGAGCCTTAAAACTTTCTGCTTTATTTTAGACTTTAGCTCATTAATTTCAAGGACAAAGGAGAGGTAGAGAAGTGGCCACAGTGACAGAACTACGTTGCATCTCAGCAAACAGTGCTACAAAGCATTGTGACATTGATTATTAAACAAACAAAATAGACGTTGCTCTTCTTTTACGAGATGTAAATGAAAAGGAAAAATGCGCTGGAGTATCTTCTGCAGATTCATTCTAAGTGTAAAAAGAAAAGCTTACCTGACAGAATTACTTCTTATAGAACGTAACACTTTTATTATAAAATTAATAGAAAATAAATTCCTGAAAATTATTTAAAAAATAATTTTTTCCAGTCCTGGATTCTATTAATTTTTCAAAAGGTTGTTTCAACAGAAGTTTAAACATTAATACTTAGAAAACCTAACTCCGGTTGTACAATCTCTATGCAGGAATGCCGCAGTACCCACTTGGCATCTGCGCTCCAACAATTGCCAGTGTGGACCATGCACCCATACCTACAGACAGATACAGTGACCTTATATGCTAGGCAAAATTTAGTTCAAATATAGACTTTGGGTCATGCTTGGAAAGAAGGTCTACAGATCTCAGGATGAGAAAGCACATGCCATTTAAAAAAGGGCAATTTTAAATAATGTTTTTTTCTAAGTGGAGTCTGCAAGAACATGATTAATTATACAGATGTGATCAATACTGCCAAAATCAAAACTGAATCATGCACATAAAATTAAGCATAGGTGAAATTATCTACAGTATAACTCAACATTTAGAGATGTCATTATTGAGGAAGAAAATATATACCAAACACCATATCAAATCCCCACAAACTCATGAAGGGTTTAAGACAAATGTACTGCTGACGCAGCAAAATGGCTGAAGAAAGTTAATGAGCAGGTTTCTCCTTAACGCTGTGAACCACATAGTTTCTGATTTGTCTGCTATGACATACATGGCAGAAAATGCACTCCATTACCCCTTTCAATTGTTGCTCAATTAATAATTAGTGCTTTTAAATATATGGACAGCTAATCGTAAAAAAATAAAGTAGCAGGTTTTGTTATTGTTACAATTTTACATACATGTAAGTGCTAATTAAAATTTGTCAGTAAACATGAATAATGAGCCAGGGAATATTTGATTAAAAAATAATTTAATGAGAGAACAAACACCTGTTTATTGACTGAACACTTTATTTTTCACTGGGAAAAAGTCTGAACAATATTCAGGGTTGAATGTTACAAAGTTCTGAGCTCCGTTACTCTTCAAGCACAGTTGTTTACAAAGTTTTTTACCCTGTATTTTGTATAAAACTTAAATATATTCATAATTTACTGAAATGAAATGCCTCTTAGAAAGAGGAAGGGCAAAAAATTAAGGGTAGATTTAGATTAGGTATAAGGAAGAAGTTCTTTACTGTGAGGGTGGTGAGCAACAGGTTGCTCAGAGAAGCTGTGGCTGCCCCATTCCTGGCAGCACTCAAGGCCAAGTCTGTCAGGTCTTTAAGCAGCCTGGCCTAGTAGAAGGTGTCCTTGCCCATGGCATGGGGCTGCAACCAGGTGCCCTTTAAAGGCCCTTCCTACCCAAACCATTCTATGAATCAGAAGGTATTGTATTTAGGAATATTAAACTTAGCTGTTAATTGCTACTTACTTGTTACACCTTAAAACATGAAACGTCACGCAACTTGGCTTCCTCTCAGTAATGGTACCTACTGGTACCTACCAATAATGGTATTTAAAAGAAGATATTAACATCACAAGTCCCTGCCCTACCTTTTTTTTAACTATTGTAATTAACTTATCAAAAATAAGAGGCAACAGTTGTTGACAGTTCTGAATGCTACACTCTAAACCAAAATACGTCTTTTTGAAATTTTGAAAGAAAATACCTCAATGATGGTTGGTTTCCCCACATTTTCTACAGTTGGTGAGCCATACAGCACTCCATCACTGTATGGTGTCCTTTGTATATAGCGAAGCCATCCAGGTCTGTCAGGATAACCCATTAAATTGGTATTAAATGTTATAGGATCATTACTTATTTCACCTAGATAAGAAAAAGCGTATTAGAATACTTAATAGAAAATGCAATATGCTTTGATTTTGATGTTTCCACTAGAAAGTCATATCCTAACTTACGTTTTCTAAACCTTTCCAAAAAAGAAAAAAATTGCTAACATTTACCACGCCAGAAATTTGTGAACTCTTACTTAGCACTTGTAAGTAGTAGGAAGTTGTATCTGAAAAGTTAACCAACTGCAGAGATGAATGTACTGGTACCTCCTAGAGGCCTGGCTAACTTAATGCTCACATTCATTAACTAGTAGATCTGATTTTCAGAGCTCAGTTCTCACCTAGAATTGAGGCATTTAACCTCCTTAGAGACAAAAGCACAAAGGTCACAGTACTTTAATTACCCAAATTTTCTTTTATTTATGTTTTTGATGATGGCTCTAAAGACCCAACGTACCTGGGAGGGCTTAATGTAAAGAGTAGCTGTGTAATCAGCAGCACCCGAAAGCTTCTGTTAGCATCAGGACATACACGTGGGTCTTCAGCACTAACAGCCTGGCAGCAGTTTTTCTTTAGAAAAGAAATAAATTCAAAAAAGGACCTGCAAAATGGATCCACTAGTGGCTACTAAATATGATGGTCCAGATGAAATCTGTAAAAGCCCCTTGGATCAAACTAGTACAACAGTTGTGGTTTTTACCAGTACTCTTAGGAATGTCTGGCTATGTCTTCAGTTTATTTTAGCTTTTGGAAGCTAAGTCAACTATGCCCAAGCACTACCAGATCTTCATCATTGAGGCATAAGCACTGTCCAGCTGAGGCACAGAATCTGGAAAATCCATTCTGAGCCTGTGCAGTGCAAGTGTCTGTGCTCCTCCAACTTGGCTTAGAAATAGCGACAGCCACCATCACAGGACAAGTGACAAGAAAAAGGTAACAGGCAGGCTGGCAAAGAAGGCATAAACTGAGCTCAATGAAGAAAGGAATGTCTGTCACCTCCAGAGAGGTACAAAGAGACTGAGACCAGCTGCCAAAGGGCAACTAGTTTTCAGGTACATATTTACACATTGAGATGTGGGTAAGAGAGACCAGAACCACACCAAACCAGCACCAAGGTGCCACGCAACTTCCCTTGCAGTTCTACTGGGACATCCCAGTAACCTAATCTATTTCATTCATAGTTAAAATTCCCAGCAGTACAAATGATTTGAGGAAAATTGTGAAAACCACCTGTGATACATTCTGGTTTACCCTTCACCAGGGCAGGCCATGCTAATAACCCAGCACAGCTGACAAAAATAAAAGAACCATGATAACATTTGGCCTTAGTGAATTTCTGATATGATCATCTTCTTCTATGAGTATAGCAAACTCAGCAGTATTTGAAATCAGATTCATATGGATGTTGAGACAGGCTAGGGCTCCAAAGATTCAAAAGACAATGCATCAGCAAAACTTCCAGGTTCCTTATATCTACGTGACAAAACTATGAGAAAACTGGGACAGAGGCAAACATCAATCTGCCAGTTGCTGTTACATGAAATGAAGACTCCAGAACATGTTTCAGGAAAAACTTCCAGTTTTCAAGGTGATGAAATTTTTAAAGCATTTGGGTTTACTCATAACAAAATTTAACCAATGCTAACAGAAGCTTGTTTTTTTCTTTAAAGTGAATTTTGAAAACAGTACTCTCAAATAAATTTGAAAACTTATTAAAGAATTCCATTTTTATTATTCCTTTTCATTGTTGATAAGCATGTGAAGCAGAATGCTGTTCCCACCCCCCAGATTGCATATACATACTCTAACCTGCCAATGATCAATCTTTTAGCTTTACCTTAGTGAAATTAAAATACCACGCCTAGGAAATCACACTGCTTACTAACATTAAACTGTTCCTAAATATAAGGCGGCAGCCGAATCCAAAGATGCATTTGTTTTAAATGAAAAAAAAAATTGTGTAATCTCCTACTTGATTTAATGTTCTATTTTATCTCAAATTTACTATACACTTGCAAAGTGCTGCTTCCTACAGCCTGATATATACTAAGTCTGAAACAGTGATAAAGTAAACAACATTTTTAAGAAACGTAACTATTAAACTTCCACAATTTCGTATTTAATGCAAAAGTGAAGGAAGGGTATACTACCTAATCTTAGATATGTAATGTGTTATTCTGCCTTCCCAAATTAAGTACATTTTTACTATACACATTATATGCATCTTTTTACAAATGACAATCACAAACCAGAACATTTTAAACTTGTAGGAAGAAATACTTTCATTTTAATGTATTTCAAGAGAAACTAATAACTGTTTTTTTGTACATTATATGCTGAATCATAAGGTATGATAAATAGGTTTGCAAGTTTTAAAACTTGAACCCCAACCCAAACATAATATGGAAGATCTTAGCATCCCATACCAGGCTTTGGGAAAGGAGGAAATTCCCCCTTAAAGTACTCTCTCTCCAAAACATGAACAAAAAGAACTCCAGCAGAAGGGTATACATTCCGATCAGAGTGCACCTTAGACAGAATCGTGTACACTGAAAAGCAGAAGGAAAGATAAGAGACAGAAAAAAGCAAAAATGAGACATGCTTGAGATAATACAGCATGCATTTCAACAGCAATGCGGGCAATCCGGGAGAAGAAAAGCAACAAATATTAGATACCTGTTAATAAGGCTTTTAAAAGGTTGCATAGATTTAAGAACAGAATGCAGAGCAAGCCCTCTCTTTGCCCAACAGGACTGCAATAAACAAAACTGGCTATGTTAGGATTTCAGAAGTTTTTATTTTTACCGCAATGAAAAAGAAAAACAAAACAAACAATGAAAGCTATTGTGATGTTACAGTTGGTTTATTTTTTGTAACATTACATGAATAAAAACACATTAAGTGAAAAATACAATCATGTTTTCTTGATATTTTACACAAAAATAAGGAACATGAAGCATACAGAGGAACCTCACCACTCAACGCTACTGACTTCACTGAAAAGAAATAGCAGATTTTTCAATTCTTGAGCAGAGAAAGACAAAACAATTCACTTCAGCTGAGGATTTCTAGGAGTTCTTAAAGCTAGACTTTCTTAGACTAGCACGTTCAGATAACGTGCATCTAAAAATCTGGTTAGAAACCTCATTACTGAAGATGTTGTGCTTGTATTGTAGGATAAAACAGAAAGACATGGGTAATTACAGGCCAGCCAGGTGTGACTGACACCAAACAAAAAAATGAAGCCACATTTTACAAGACTCAGAATTATAAAGCTCAAGGCAATTTAATTCAGAACAACCAGCATATGTAAAAGCAATATGCTGTTCTTTATGTAGATACAAATTTAGTACATAAAGGCAAATCTTATTCAGCTATAACACATTTGACAAGTACCATATACACTTCTAATGAATTAGAAGAATCAAAGAAAAAATCATTAGGATATATTAAATGGATAAGAAACTATTTTATCAACAAGTTTCAAATTTTAAATGTAAATGGAGAATACTGATCTAATAGGTATTTCTCATCACATCTCAACATGACTGATTGTAGGTGATATTACTATTCCATATTCCTACTGAATTTTCAGTTAATGCCCTAAAAGAATCAATCATTGCTGATAAACTTTGTCAATGAGATGAGATTTACACAAGCAGTAAATAAAGATAGTATGTCACAGATACAGAGACACAAAGATACCTGCCTTGCTTGCTAAACTGATAGAAACTTTATGATAAATCATATCTCCAAAGATTATAGGCCATAAAATACAGGGGTACTGTCATAGAGAAGATCAACTCCAAAAAAGACCTCAGTCATTGAAAAAAGCTCACAGGAGCAAACTCTTACCTCCTAGAAGATAAGAGGGCTAATTTCAATAAGCAAGATACATTTGAAATGTGTATCAACCTCATAGAATCCTGGTATAATTTCTCCAGCCTTATTATACCAACTTCTTATTCAAGATCCACTTAAAAAGCCACTGCTAATCAGGCATTAATCACAGACATTCCATCCCTCGCACCACGCACTCTGTGTGGAATCTATTTCACCTAATTTTAGATGTCTACAGAAACAACATCCACCACTGAGTTAGTCAGGCTCCTTTTATAGTCAGTGGAGAAGAAACAGATGCTTCAAGTGCTTGATTAATTTAATTTCTCCTGTAAAATGAGATGAATCATATCCTAGATTCCTGACTCCACTGACTAGATCTCCACTGACTGCAGAGGCAGCTGAGAGGAGATGCAGACATCTGGAGTGTAGACCTCCACATTTAGTTACATACTTCCCAGTCTTCAAGCTGATGTTGCAGAATTAATAATCTTAAACTCTGAATGTATTATTGATCAGATTCCACAGCAGTTGCTTTTTCCCCACTTTTAGAAACTGCTTTTAACAAAGTACTGAACAGAATATATTTCTAATAATATTACCTTAAGGACAAAATCAAAATGTATCCTGAAATTTAAATAGTCCATTACAATATTGTGTTGCGAATAAAACAGTTACTCTAATTTTAGTTATGCAGACTTAAGTACCGTAACATAACTACTTGATTTCTATAATTAAAATGAGTTAATTGATGACCCAAAAAACTTTTGCATTCAGTTCTGTGAATAAGCTGTAAATGGAGCATGGAAACTAATTAATTTCCTTTAAACTATTCTTATGCAAAGCTAAAAAAGTAATTTATAACAGTTCAAAGCAGAAAAGCTAACAAAAAACCATGGTGGCTGGCTGAAAACGTGTCACATATCTAGAAAAATCCATTTTTCCATTTCTGATGCTTTGGCTCTACAGTGAAAACCTATTTCAAACAGGAATAATGTTGAAAAAAGTAATGTAGATTTTCTCCATTAGCAATAGTTTTAGAAAGGAGAGAAAATAACAGAATCGGCAGTTACCAAGAGGAAAGAACAGAACACATTTCTTTTGCCTGTTACAGGAACTACTGCTACTACTAAATGCCCATTCCTAGTAATGAGACGTTCCCTGTTGCTGAAACAAGCATATGAATAATGTAGATAGATAGAAAACAGTGATCTTGGTGGAAGTCTAACAATGCCTCTCAGAAGGAAAAACCCCATAAACCTATTTTATCATGACAAACACATTGTAATGACACCAGCTGAAAGATTAAGAATTCAAAAGCTCTCGCCCTCCTTGTCAGAGAAGCCCTCTTTCCCCTATGAAGTTACTTCAAAATCAGAAGGAAAATGACGAGTCTTCAGCCCACTACAGTAATCACTGCTTTTCAATAATGGAATGAAATGCTGTTTTCCTCAAAAGCTTTTAAACCCCTCAATTATTTTCATAGCACTGTCTCAGGCTGGTGATGAATATGTAACCATCTTAAGTGATCTGGGGATTAAAATGAATACACTTACCAACTTCTAGATACTAATAGAGCAAACTGCCAGACGTGAATTGCCTGGCCAAATCCCCTGTGGTACATAAAATTCTTTGGAACTGTGAAAGGCTTCTGTAAAACTAACCGTGGTAAATTACAAATCTTCACTACATAAGATCACAACAGATCCCTGCTAGGGAAAAAAGGAAAAAAAAAAAACAACCAACCAGTTACCAGCTACTTGACAGCGCTTTCTTCTTTCTGGCTTGCAGATCACTTGGAGGACTTCCTGTAGATCATAAAGATATACTGGAGCAGAAAGACTGAAGTTTCAGAGACTGGGAACTGAAGGCTGGAAAACAGACATCATTCTTTTTGACACATGTACAGAAACTGTCCCAGCTGTTCTTCTTGTAGGTCTTGAACATGGGCAGAGCCAGGAATTCAGCTAGGACTCTATCAGCCTCCAGCCCAGAACCTGTTATCAGATACAGGTGATCCCAGTTTTCAGAAATTTCAGAAGATTTGCCATGTTAGAAGAAGCCTGTATATTGATGATCTTCAGAAAAAATATCCATACAGAAATTTTTAGCAGATGAAGCACAATCCCAGAAACAGCTTCACTGGGGGCCAACCCAGTTGGCCTGCCTGGATGGTCAATCAGAGCAAAGCCTTTTCTCAGTTGCTATAACTAGCTACAATATTCTATGTGTACTTGAATAAATGACAGTAAACCAGTCTTTTTACATAGATACATTAAAAGATTTTTTTAATGGTTACAGACAAGTTATTGTATTATGCAAACTGCAGAGATATCTCCAAGCAACCAGTCATGATATGAAAAAGTGCAATATTAGGTATACACACAGCCAGTATTTCAAGCAAAGTTATAGAACAGGAAAAGTTGGGGAAGACTAACAAAGACACACAGGTCTGTGAATGTTTAAAAGATTGAGGAAACATAAAAATTCCCACATTACTTACCTTGAACTAGCACCAATTTATTCCTAAAACAAGGACATGACTGAAAAAGCAAGAGTAATATTAAAAGCAGATTTGACTGAACCAACATGGGATTTAAATTTGCAACCTAAACTCACCATTCTTCTCAACAGCCTTTATTCTGCTGATAATATAACTGTGGGCTTGCTTAGTCGTCCAGTTAACTGTTCCGCTATTGCCATCAGCAGAGCTTAACAAAAACGCTTTTCAGAATAAAACAAATGCAAAAAAAAGTTAGTCAGATCAACAGACTCCCACAAAGAAAATATCAGATGGGATCAGATGTCTTCTAAACCAGGGTTTGGTTTAAGTTAGAGTTTAGAACCTCAGATTAAAAAAAATGGTAGTGCTTGTTTTGTATATACAAACATATAATAATCTTCCTGATAGTCATCTTTTTGACACTCACTTTTCCAAATAAGCTTACTTTACTTGAAATGCTAACTCTGCAGACACTTCTGCTGACATAATTATATTGATACTAAAGATGATGAAAAGCGTTCTGATAAATACATTTGCCCTGGCAAAAATCTCATATACAGCCAAACAGATAGCTAAAGTTACTTTCACTGGCATAGTATGTTTTGGCCAAAGTAGGGAAAGTGATATAACCAAGAGCGCAGCTTTGCTTATATAAAGATGCTTTGTTCATCTAAATACACATGGGACTGATCACCTTGCAGGTATAACTAATCACCAATTTTGAAAAAAAGAACCAGTTAAAAATGTTTGTCTTCAACCCACATGGCCAGAACTTAGTCTGAAAAGTGCAGCTGAAAGTGCAAGAAGGTTTAAATATGGTGATGAGCAAATGATTACAGGAGACAGCAGCTGTGGAGCTGATGGAATGACTCCTTACTTCCCATTTTTTTGTTCTTTTGCTCCCTTTCTTCTGTGATCACTGATACATATATATTAGCTGTTTGTATAGTTACATGCCAATTGAAAGTGCAGAGGGGAGGAACTGCAGTCAGATGCTGGGAAAGGGAAAGTACCCATAATAAATAGCCTTCCTTCTGAAATAGTTTGGGAGTGAGAAGTCATGTCAAAATCCAGTTAAAAGATGTTATCAGTAGCATCTCAACTTCCTTGTAAAAATATAAATATCAAAACATCAAATTATAGTACTTGCCTACAGATAAACCAGTTTGCAGGAAGAAATAAACACTTACTGGCAAACACTCAAAATATGCAAATATTGCTTATATTAGAAGCTTAAACATCTGTGGAAACTTCTGCTGACATAGTTACACCAGTTAGCTATTACATTACCAATACTGCATTCTCTGAACAGAATTTAGGAGGTTCAACAGATCTGGCTTGAGCAACAGTCAAGACACACAAGCAATCTATGCATGAGTGAGCCATTTATTAATTGTAATATACAGAAAACATACGAAATTGAATTGAGGATGAAGTGTAATAAAAAAAATTGTGCGTTCAAATTACCATACCAACATCATAATGTTTCTAAATTATGAATATTTGTTAAGTTTCTTTACATTTTCAATACATACAAAGGGTATGATATAACAAAAAGTTCCTATTCATATCCACTTGCTTATATCTGTCTTGTAAGATGGACAACTTTCTCCCAGATGAACCGATCTGCATGCATTGCAAGATTTAATACCATACCACCCTACAAACATCCAACTCAGTACTACCTGTAGCCATTAGTGTAAATTTGCTGTAATTCTTGGAAAAGTCAAGAAATTTCAAAAAAAAAAATAAAATAAAGTTGTTCCAATATACCAACACAATTAGCTGGGCAATCAGAAGGTTGTCAGCTACAAACCAGCACCAAACAAAAAAATTAATACAAAAGTTGATCACTGGATTATATGGAGAAGAGTATTACCATAGTCAAAAAGGATTTAGTGCATGTTTTCAGACACTTTTGATGAGCCCACATTTTTTTCTAATTAAGATAGCAACATGACATTTTACCCTTAGAAATACAGCCTCTATCACTTGCACTGAGAAACTGGATACAAAATCATTCTAGCATATTTAAATGGAATTTTAAAAAAGGAAAAAAGAAAAAGGATTCCAAGATACATTTTTTAATATAAATGATCAGTGTCTTTGATTTCGGTTCACAAGTTGTACTAGGTTTAGCTGTGGGGATTAAAGAGGTTACCTGTCCACTTCTGGCCTACACTGCATTTCACAGGGGAACTGGAAAAGCAACCAGTATGCTTGTTTTCACATCTTAGAGTTTACAGTGTAATGTTTTAATACAAATATACACCACCACCTATTTAATTTCAAATAACGTGTGAAATGAAAAAATCCAGAAGCACACTGCCCATTAACTGGCAGTCTCAAGCAAGAGAACAGGGCTACTGGATAGCTAATTTATTATAGGAGATTTCTAATGGGCCTCACAAGGCTCTAGCATTGACCTTATGCAATTGGACACAAACGTGTATGTGTATATGTATATATATAACTACTTGGATGTATAATACATACTGATAAAATTTGCAGGTAAAAACAAAAGCTAGGAGATTGACAAATAATGGAGATGACATGCTGTTAACATAGAACAGTCTGCATTGTTTGGTAAAAAGGTGATCAGTGATATGCACTTCAACAGAATAAAATGTAGTCGCATACCCAGCAGTAAAGGCACACTACTGAGCATGCACCACAGGGATGCTAGACTTTGATAAAAAACTAGGCACATGCATCAGGAAATAAGTGGTTGAACAGCAGCTTTCAGCAGAAGATGGGTTAGAATGGCTGATACGCAAACGGCACCATCAAGGAGGCGCAGGGGAGATTTTATTTTTGTTCTTGACACAGATATGATCACTGTTCAAATGCTCTGTCTAGTACTTACAATAAGCCTTCAAGAAGCACAGTGACATGAAGAAAGCTCAGGGAAGATCTGTGAATATGATTAAAGAATGACAAAAAAGGCCTTCTACTACAGAATACAGGGAACCAAAATATGCATTTTATCAAAGAGACAGTTTGGAATTCATTTGATCAGCCTTGTTTTCATGCTGAAAAAAATGCGAATAGTGTCAGGCTCCTCAGCTTGTAACACATGTTAACTGCAGCTACTGGAGCACCCACCACAGCTCTGTGACTGGGACTTGAACACGCCCAGGTGAGTGCAGTTACAGTGTTGCTGGTTGGTTGGGTTTTATTTTATTGTATTTTTCTTTAATTGATTTCTTTTTCTTCAATATTTTTCTTTAATTATATTTGTATTATAACTATATATCATATTCATATCATTTAATATTATTTTTCCCATTCTTTAATTGTATTGCCTAGGTTTTATGTAAAGGTTTTAAGAATTACTATTTAACAAAATATTTAACAGAGAAGATACAGCAATTTCTGACACCTCACAGTCAAACAAAAGGACCCACAGATCATGGACCAACTTCACCTTCCCGTTTCTTTATTGCCCTCTAACATCCATACACCATCCTGCACCCTTTACCTATTCTAATAGCTTCTTTGAAATAGGATCTCAAGCTTGTCAAGCTTCTATTACTAATGTAGCACACAGCTCCAGCTCCCAAACCCAGCACATCTCTTCTCTCTCACACACCTTCAACTGGGATCAGACCTAAACACGTGCTTGTTACTTTTATGCCACAGACCAGGACCTTGGGCCATTCCTCCACTACCCCTTCCTCTCTTAATGCATAGCCTTGCTCCAAAAAATACCCTTGCACTCCTCTACCACATATCCCATCTGGCTCAGAGTTCTTCCTGCGTCCTGAGCTGGAAGGGCAGATTTCTGATGGGCTACTGAGAACTGCAGAGCGTAACTATTAGAAACTGATGCCACTAAGTTGAAGCAGAACGTTTGTCAAGAGGGAACCATGTGCATCAATGTGCTTAGCCCACAGCTGAAATCAGAGCTTGTACCCACGCTGTTAGAGGACACACTAACTGGTGTCAGCACTGAGATACCTGCCCCATTGGACACATCATCAACTAGAGGAAGCATAAGTTGTACCATCACCTACTCTCCCTCCTTTTCCAACATCCATATCTCTTCCTCTTATCTAATATGCAGTACTTAAGCAATCGTAACTGTAGAAATTTACTATGAATTAAAGTGGATTCTCTCAGCATACATTCACATAAAGATTAGGTATTCTCTAACAGATTAAATCCTCTTCAATGATAGCTACTACGTAAGAAATAAGAAATCATTTGTGTTAGTTCTCCATTGTGGATTGATGAGGTTTCTCTGCATTCCATTTATTATAACCACTTAAAAGTTCAAACCAAATCAAGAAGTGTTTCTATGTTATATAATTTCTCATATTTGTTCAGTAAGTAATGTTTTTCTACCTGTTTCTGTGCTCCCCATTGATTATTATAACACCTGAATATTTCTCTGAGATCATTTAGGACAAATAATAAGGCATTTTGTCAGTCTTAATGTGAAACTTCACATTAATAAGCTTTCCTGGGAATGCTGTAAATTAAGTACTGGGAGAACAAAAAACCTCATGTGTTATTAATAGCAACATTTACCCACCACCCTTCTCCCTCCTACTGCAGGCCTGAGAAGAGAACCAAATTAGATTAGCTCCTCCATGAGGAAAACAGTGCTAGCTCCTGCGATCCAGATCAAGTTCACCTCGTCTAACCAAGAGATACGCCCAGGTCATCCTGTAAACATGCTACTCCATGATGCCCCCTATATTTCTGTCATCTCTTGATCTGAATTATCAGAGTATCCCTGCAATTACATTCCAAATTTCTGAGGTGGCAACTGATTTCAAAGACTAAAAGAATTCAGAATCATATATTTCAGGACACTAAGATTTCTGTCTGATCACTAGACTGTTCTTTCTAAAGTCTCACCTTCATGACTTGGACTGCCACTAAAAATTAGCTGCCTTTAAAAGGCATTTTGGTGGTTTGTGTGGTAATAGTAACAACACTGAGACACTACTGTTTATGTAAACAACATTTTCTTTTTGGTATTAGGTAATGAGCACCATAACTACACTGTTAACAAAAGAATGTATACTTCTGATCTATGTAACATGTTCATGCTAGTTCCAACAAATAAACACTTGTCAGTGAATACTGAAATCTACACCTGCAGCTCTCAGTCTGTAGCACCCTGTGTCACACTGAAAACACTATGGCAAGATAGTAATGTAAAAACTCTTCTCAGGTTGGAGCACTTCTTGGTTGATCTACTACTTCTTGCTAATGCTTCCCTGAAAAGCGTTTGAACTGATAAGGGGGAAACTGATATATGTTCTTTAGTTTCTTGGCTCTTCTGTTTCTTTCAAATTCCTTTGGAAGTATTAAAAACTAGCAACTCCCTCTTTACCTCTAGAGCTCTGCCAAAAAGAAAAAAAGGAACTCTAGAATGATAGTGTCTGCTGTAAATAAACCAGTACCTAATAGAGAAGAGTTCAAAAGCTGCAGCAACATAGATATTCTTGTTTAGGTTTGACGTTTTTTTTTTCTTAGTTTGATTGGAAACAATCTTTCTTCTAGAGAAAGGATTTTACTTTGGTGAATGTAACTCCTGAAGTATGTTCTAACAAATCTGAAAACCTAAGGACCAAAAATAAGCCTCTCTTTACACAGAGAAACTTATGTCTGGAAGATAAATTTCTGCTGTAAAACTAATTTTTTAATGTCTTGCTTTAGGACCTCTAACATGCCTCCATATGAGCTATACCACCTATAAATAATGTGCTTCCATATGCTACTCTATTAGTACGCTAATGAAAAGCATACTAATGGAATTACTAGCTTTTCCCTCCTATAGCTATTTACACTCAAGTGAGTACTGTGGACAATACATTTTAATTTTTAATCTGGGTCATATTAGTACAAAGACTTGACTGCCCTAGCTCCTTCTTGGCTGCTATCCTACAACTGGGCTCAACAGACATATATAGGAGAGGGAGGCAAAACAGGCAGGAAGAATTTCCACATAAGGAGAAAGCAGTATGTTACATCTAACAAATGCAAACCTTTATCCTCACACTGAGCAACTTAACACTTAGGCACTAACTGCATCTTTAATATACCCAATGCCTAATGTCACTTCTGAATCAGTATCCTATTACCATACATGTAATTTACGACAAATAAGGCTATGTACTTAAGGAGTATTACAAGCGTACCTATACGTTGTTTGAGAAGACACTGAGCAAATCGTTAGCTTTCAGACGACACCCCACTAAACTCTCAGACCACAAAATAACCTAAAGAAATAGTCTGTTAACTTGCTCTAGGGGTAGCTACAGTCTCAGAAAGGCATTCCTGTGGATGGACTGCTATGAAGCGTTTCCCATTAGTAGTACTTCACTATGAAGAGCTTTGTGGGGTGTGAAACCTGCCTACCGCATGACAGCTATTGTTTATATGCATTAAGGAGAAGGATTTTCTTCAGTCTTAATTCTGATACAACCGGAGTAAGTGGTCAAACCGGGAAATAATTCTTGGAAGGGATATGAAAAATGCCCCCATACCCAAAACAGCCCTGCCCACGGGGACGCGCACCAGCCCTGTCAAGTAGAGGAAAAGGAGGAGAGCAGCGGCCGCTGCCGCCCGGCTCTGCCCTGCCCCAAGCGCAGAGCCGGCCCCGCCATCCCGCAGCTCTTAGCCAGGCCTCACCCCGCGCCCCGCCGTCAAACCCGCTCCCACACCGCGAGGCCTCCCTCGTGCCATGCCATGGCCTGGCTCTCTCGGATCACGGCTCCCCGGCTAGACTCGGGGAGCTCCCCGCTCCGCACCGCCCAGGGAAGGGCAACCACAGCGGTCCCCCTCCCCAGGAGCAGAGGCGCGGGGCGGGCAGGCCGACATCCCTGCACGCCCTCCGGGTGCTCGCCGGGAAGCCATCGGAGCGGCGGCGGCAAAGAGGGGGATGCCGCGGCAGCCAGAACCCCGCACCGACAGCAGACACGGCGTAGGGGAAAAAGGGGGCACAGCGAGCCGTAATCTGAGGGCAACGCGGGGAGGGAGCGGCGCCACCGGGAGAAGACACGAAGCCTGCAGAAGAGAGGGACCCCGCGGTGCAGGCCGGCGGAAGCCGGCGAGGCCCGTGGCCACTTGCCGCTGTGAAACGCCGCTGTGACCGACCTGTTAACAGGAGGGTGGTGAGCGTACCCCCGCCGTGCGGCCAGGACCCCGGCGCGCAGTATCGCATCGCTCCCCGCTCCTCCTGCTGCTGCTGCCGCCGCCAGCGCTGCCGCCACATCCTCCGGACCGAACCGGACCGCTCAGCGCCGCACCGTGCCCAGACCCCGCCGCGCCCCACGGCGGCCGCAGCATCCGCCCCGCCCCGCCCCGCCGGCAGTCTCTAGGCAGCACCGCTGCCCCGCGGGGCATGTCGGGAAGAGTCTCCCTCCACACCCCGGCTATGGCGGCCATGTTGGGGGGGGAGGATGCGTGCGGGGAGAGCGGGTTGCTCGATGAGCTGGTCTTGTAGGGTGGGGACCCCAGATCCGCTTTCCTGAGGGTGGGAACAGGCTGGCTTGTGGGTCAATGGTAGGGTTCGGTGCCTGCCCTGCCTTGGTGCTGTCTCTGCGAAGAGGTGGGGTCCCGGCACGGTCACCTCAGTATATGTGGCGGGAACGGAGCTCGTGGTGAAGCGAGGCGCAGTTGACGCGTCCCGTGAGGAAGGGGAGGCAGCAGTTGTGGTACCTTGCTGCTTGATTTTTGCAGCTCTCCTCCCTCCCTTGAAGACAGGACGCAGGCGGTAGGGTAGGATACTTTGCAAGCTTGGCTGGTTTAGAAAGGAGTGGTGTGCTCTTCAGGGACATGGCTAAGATCCTTGCAACATGAGTTTTCTGAACATCTTACCCCTTTTTAATTCTTTATGTAAGTCCAGAGTGGCTTGTTTGTCAGTGTTTTGACAGTTGGCCGATGTATCTGTCAGAGATGTGGAGGGAATGGCCAGGGAACCAAAGTTTCAGGCTCCAGTGTGTGTGGAGGTTTGTCACTCTTGCATTACTCTCTTGCAGCTTTGTGGCCTCTATTAAAGGTTGTACCAAATTTCCTAAGTCAAGTCTGAGCAGCCTGTGCTGTCTCACTTCACACATTATGCTTTCTGGACTAATTGCTGATTTTTAACTGCCGTTTCATGTCTGGCACAGCCCAAAAGCTGTGGCAGTGTTTGCTCCCCTTGTGGAAGCAAAGCCCTGCGTTGGAAGGAACAATGTTGTCAAAAGCAGTTCTTGGCAAAAGTGATGTATTTTGTGGGTGGGTGAATGTGTATGTAATCTATAACCACTTCAGTAGGACACACCACTCTGTAAATACAGCAATTTATTTTAGGCGCTACACCCTTTCAGTTTTGTATATGTTACATATGAGTAATCCCTATACTAGAAGTACATATGGAACCACATTTAGACCCATGCCTGTATTATTTATTATTTAGTAAGTTTGATTAGCACATTATTTAAACAATATTTCTTAGTTATGCGTAGGAGGATAGATTTTTTTAAAGAATAATTTGTGAATGTTTTACTGTATGGCCTAATATAGAAGTACCTTTTAAATAGGAACAAGACTTGCATGGAGAGTGTCTGTGAAATATTTTCTTCTAATTGGATAGAATGTGGTTGAAGATCTTCTTTTACCTTCCACAAATAAAGCTCAACAAATAGCTGTTGCTCCTTTTATTTTCTCCTTCTGGCGGATGGTCATGTTTGATATTTGCAAATTGCAGTAAGTCTTCCATTATCCGTGCAAATGACCTTCCCTTTTTTGTTCTGCATACAGAATTTTGATTCTCATGAAATTTCATAAGCATTTCCACTCCTGTGAGCCAAATACATTTGCGAAGAATGATGATTGTCTGCTTTTGAGGTTTGGAAGGAAGAAATGTAAACTGGCTTACTCAAATTGTATTTACCATGTTGAACTTTTTATAATCAGGGGAAAAAAAGACACTGTAGAAGTCTTTACCCTGTCTGGCTTTAGGCTTGTTACAGCTCTAAATTTCCAGTAATCCATCTCAAGAAAGGGAACTTTACATAGTAAGAGGTTTTTCAGCATAGAATTTCTGCCAGATGTTAAGGTTCAAAATACCCTGGAGTTTTAGTCAGCTCATTATCCCAGATAAAGGTTTTTTTATTCTCTTTCCACTGTGATTTTTCAGAATATATTCACATTTTAATTTGGCTACATAGATATTTAAGAGCAGAAATCACACTCTTTCATTTACCTCTGTCTAGAAGTGCTCTTCCATTTCATGACACTTTATAATTTTGTGCAGGCCTACTTCCATTCTCAAGTTATATGTGAGTTTTTGATTCATTCCCTTATGGAAGCAGACAAAGCCATTGAGGTGCAGCTGTGCCCTAATGATCTCAGCTAGCTCATCCTGTGATGATAATGTTTAGACTAACAAGTGAGAATACTGGTAGTTTTCCAACAATTTTTATGCTAGTGAAGTGTCTTGAGTGAACATCTGTTGCCAGCTTATTAATTACCATTTTCTTTCCAAGTAATGTCATGTTGAGATGTTATTTCTATAGACACTATAAAACTGCCACCATCATTTTTTTAATATAGTATCAGCAGTGTAGTAGTGTTCAGTATTCTGACACCTCTGCGTAGAAAGAAGGCTATGCAGGGGGCCTATAGGCATGCGGGGAAGGGTCTCTTCATTAGAGACTGTAGTGAGGGGACAAGGGGTAATGGGT
>JASSUY010009265.1:0-24524 GCA_032466535.1 Forpus xanthops | reverse complement strand
ATCAGCCCACCTCACAAGCGTGTCAAGGTCCCTCTGGATGGCATTCCTTCCCTCCAACGTGTCAACCAAACCACAGAGCTTGGTGTCATCACCAAACTTGCTGAGGGCGCACTCAATCCCACTGTCAGTGTCCTTGGACTGTCTTTTGGTCTGAGCTGTGCAGATGGAGTGGAGCAGCTACAGTTCAACAAGGGAAGAGAAGACAGCAATTGCTGTGTGTGTGCTGGGCCTGTGCAGTGCTGACATGCAGCCTTATGTCGTCAGCATCCTGTTTGGGAAGATGAGTAGGATTGAGAGAGACTCAGTTGTCCAAAGACTGGGGCAGCTTATCTTGTGTGCCTTGATGTGGGTGTGCAACCATAGCCCCAATCTGGACCACTGGAGGAGAACCGTCTCCAGGAAGGTTATCCCAGCACAGCAAGGCTGATGTGCTGACACACTGTGCTTGTTAATTTCCATTCGATAGTCAGGGTCTCCTGGTGCCCCTTGAGCTTTCGGAGGAGAAAGGCAAGTGAAGATGTAAGCACAGAATGTCAGCCTGTAGTGCTCTGACAGGCGTTAGGGTAAGGAGGGATTGTCTTGTGCTGCCTGGCACCCAAGCCCACGGTCGTTCTGTGTGATCACTGAAGGCATGCTTAATGGGTTAGTGTGGTTGTAGTGGGGCTGCTCAAACTGCTGAGCCCCTCAGATTGATTGGGTCCTGGTCCGGGCAGTGCACCTGCACTGGTGCAGGGCAGCATTCAACTGAGCACAGATTAAAAGTGAACGTGTGTCTTACAGATCATCCACACTGACAGCAACACGGTGCTGGGGCAGAATGACACCGGGTTCAGCTGTGATGGATCCTCAAACACCTTCCGGGTCATGTTCAAGGAGCCTGTGGAGATTCTGCCCAACGTCAACTACACAGCATGTGCTACTCTGAAGGTACTGCACTGGGGTGTGTGGGTTGAAGAGACAAGATGGGAGCAGGTGAGAGCAGGCGCTGGTGTTCAGCAGGGCTCTTGCTCTATGAGATTCAAGGCCTGATGTGTAAACTGTGGCTGCCCCATCCCTGCAGTGCTCAATCCAGGTTGGACACAGGGCCTTGGAGCAAGCTGCTCTATGGAAGGTGTCCCTGCCCATGGCAGCGTTGGGGCTGGAGGAGCTTTAAGGTCCTTTCCAAACACAGTCCGGGGTTCTCAGGTCTGCTCTGTCGCCCTTCAGCTGATGGCATCAGGAGCATTTCCCCACCAGCACTCGGGGTTGGTTTTGAACTCGTCCCACAATGAACAGGCTGTGTTAGAGGTGAAGCACTGGGGTTGCTTTCACATTGCACACAAGCTGTCAGTGCTGCAGGTCTGTAAGCCAGAGCCACCTGCAGTGGCCTTGAGAAGCTGATACTTAACTGTTGAGATCCGGTCCGGTGCAGTGTCACGTTCTGATAGAGATGAGGACTTTGCCCCAGTTCCTGAGATGCAAGAGGCTGATTGCTTCGGGCCAGGCTGTGGGGCCAAACCTCTCGGGTCCTCCTCTTGATCTGTTGTGTCTTCTGCGACCATGGCAGGGTCCAGATTCCCACTATGGAACCAAAGGACTGCGCAAAGTGATCCACGAATCGCCAACGACGGGAGCCAAGACCTGCTTCACCTTCTGTTATGCAGCTGGGAATAACAACGGCACTTCTGTGGAGGATGGACAAATCCCAGAGATCATCTTCTACACATAGTGCCGCTGCGGAGCTGGCGCTGGACTCCTCCGGTCTCTTCCCCGTGACCTTCCCAACTTCAGTTCTGGCTGAGTTTGACCACACCAATTGGAGCCACACTAGCCAAAGGTCTCAGTAAAATCATTTCAAAGCTCATGTTTTGCCTTGTGCTAGTGATTCTGCTGCTATCACGTACCAGCCTAACTGGTACACCAGTCCCATTTGTAGGTGTCTGTGGCTAGTCATTCTTCACTTTTCCTGGTTAATCCTATCTAACAACATGCATTTCTTGGACTGTAATGAATGTAGATGCTTTTCCACCGATCAGAAGCATGGAAACGAGTGGCTCTGGTTGTGGTGAGCCTTGCTGTGAGGAGATAACCCTGCAGAAGGACACGCTCGAGGGTGGCCGCATCCTGCTCGGCTGCTGCGCGAAGGAAGCTTTGGGAAGTGGCTTTATCCCTGAGGCTTCGCTGGTTCAGCCCTGCAGGGTCCTGGGGGAGACCTCAAAATGGGAGAGACTGCGGCGTTCTCGTGCTCCTCTCACTGCTCTGTGACAATCCTTGGCCTTGGTGACGGTGAGTGGAGCTCCTGGTGGAGCAGGGACAGGGCCTGGCCCTGCCCCGGGTGCAGGATGGCTCCTGGGGGTGCTTCCTCCATGCTCCACGTTCCAAACAAGGGCTGAGCCTCAGCCACCCCAGGCAGGGTTCAGCCTGCCCACAGTACTGTTACTGTGCAGGTAGGGCCGGGTTTGTTGGTTGGAGCACGGGAGCTGCCTGCCCTGCCCCTGTCCCTGTGATTGCTGCTGCTCTCATGCACGTTTCAATGCAGTTTCTCTGTGTTCTGAGCATGGCTAAACGTGCCCTGGACCATGTTGGGTGTGCAGTAGGCAGAGGCTCGATGTGCAAGTGTCCCTTCCCTGATAACACAGCAGCTGGGGGGGGTTATGAAGCAGTGTAGGAAAGCTGAGGCAGTTCTCTGCCTGTGTGTGCTTGCACAGCCCAACTGCCCAGGCAGGCACAGGAGGACAGGGGAGGTACAGACATTAAATGGCTTTGGGCCCCAGACCTTGGTCATCTTGAAGATGCTCCTGAGCTGCTATGGGTCAGTTGCTCCCCCTGCAGCAGGTACTGTGCTGTGCTGTTGGGAGGGCTGTGGGGGACTTGTCCTTGTCCTTATCCTTATCCTTGTCCTTGTCCTTATCCTTGTTCTTGTCCTTGCCCTTGCCCTTGTCCTTGCCCTTATCCTTATCCTTGTCCTTGTCCTTGCCCTTATCCTTGTTCTTGTCCTTGCCCTTGCCCTTGTCCTTATCCTTGTCCTTGTCCTTGCCCTTATCCTTATCCTTGTCCTTGCCCTTGCCCTTATCCTTTCCCTTGCCCTTGCCCTTGTCCTTGCCCTCATGGTCACTGCCCCTGAGCTGCAGAGGAGGCTCCCACTGCAGTGTGGTTCAGAGCACGGCCGCAGCCTTCCCACATCCACATGGGCTTTGCTGCAGCACCACTGCTGCCTTGGAGCTGAGGTTCCTCTCCCAATCCTCCCCCTTGGGTCCAGGCCTGCGCTGGAGCTCAGTGGGCAGCGGTTCCCCCTGCACTGAGCTGCTCGAAGCTGGAGCCTTGGCCTTTGCTGGTGGGGACAGCTCAGTGCCTGCTTGCTCCCTGGGGCTGTCACCTCCTGCTCCCTGCGCTTGGGCTCTGCCCCCGGGCATCTGCAGCAGCAGTAAGCCAGGACCCCCCTGCACCTCCTCACCGGTAGCTAGTAGAGATGTCAATAGTGTGTTACGTTCTCTAGGAAGATGTGTGTCTTGTGGGCCTGCTCGAGGCTTTAGGATGTTTTTGATATGGCCAGTACTCAAAAAGAGAAGAAAACCGGATGGGTGCGGGACTTGGGGATTGAAGCTGAGTGTGCAATGCAGACTTTGGGGGTTGGTTCATGGTCCGGGCACGCTCCTTGGTGAGGAGGGGTCCGTTGGGATGCTCAGCGCTGCTCCTTTTCCCAATGGTGATGGGGATGTCACTGCTGGCACCCGCGAGCTGCGGCGCGGCCTTTGTACGTGTGGCAGTAGTGGGGATGGTTGGAATTCAACCTCGACGTCCCCAGGAACAGCAGAGCTTTGTCCCGCAGGATCCCTTCCCCAATCCATCCTCCTCCTGTCACCCGTGGGGCGAGGAGGAGCAAACTGAACTGCCCCCGAGCAGCTTCTGTTCTCAATGCAATCCTGGCTTTGGTAGATAGGTGAATGTAACGCGGTGTTGGCCATGCCTGTGCCCAGGTATGACACCTCCTGTTGTACCACGTCACCCTCGGAGCGGAGCTGGGCCCGGGCCCGCTCCGGTGCTGTATTGATGAATGTATCGACGCTCTCGTTCCGTGTTCCCACTCTGCTTTTGGCCAGCTTCGTGAGTTGTAAATAGGAAATCAATAAAGACAGTCGGGTTGTCTTTACAGGAGCGTTGTTGTGATTTGAAGGGAGCAGATGGGACCCAAGGGAAAGGTGGAGGGGGGAACCATGGCCTTCATCCCCCGCCAGGAGCACGGGATCCTCAGCTTCCCTATGGGAAGCTCCTATGGGCAGCACGCAGCAGCCTGGGCTGGAGGCTTTGCTGGGAGCATCCACGCTGGGCCCAGGAAGCTGCAAGTGCCTCCGCTGTGCCGCCTCTTCCCATCCTCACCATGGGGCCGTGCACTGGGAGCTGCTGAGCCGTGGTCCCCCCATGGCACATGAGGGGTTGGATCTGAGCCCCTGAGCTCCGCAGCTATGGGGGGGCCGAGGCCCTGGGTCATGGCTGCCCCCGTGCGGCCCCGCGCTCAGCAATGAGGGGCAGAAGCGGGGGGGAGGGTTGGAACGATGATTTTTTTTTGTTTTTATTTAACTTTTTTTAAACAGTTTTTATTAAAAAACCCCACCCACAGCCCCATAATCCTATGGCTTCCGGGAAGCGGCCGAGCATCCGCGCGCCCTTCGCCTCCAATGGCAGTGCCGGGGGCTCTTTGCAGGGCGCTGTACCCGGGGCCCCCCCACGCGTCCTCTGCGCCCGCTCCATCCGCAACCGGGGACGATTTAAGGCGATTTTGACCACTTTGTGTTTGCCCCCCCCTTGGGATGTGAGGGCGACCGCTGCCCATGGCCCCCGAAGCCAAAGCCGGGGTCAATCCTGACCTCAGGAAGAGGGGCCACAGCGCAGTGGACACAGTGACCCCAACCCCGGGACCCCCCCCGAGATGGTCACTTTGGACAAAGAGTTTGAAGCAGCCACAAATGGTCCCATCCCCTCCCCATTCCCCCCCCCCCCCAAAGCCTCAGCCCCTCTCTTGGGGCAGAACACCAGGGTTTTGGTAAAGAGAAGTGTGCCCCCGCCCGCAATGTGCCATGATCAATGCACACAACGCCACACGGGTCCATCGCGTGGGGAAGCTGCAGTGCCCTGGGGGTGACGAGGGACAGGGGCAGTGTGTGGGGCATCCGTGTGTGTGTGTCCATGGGAAGCTCGGAACGACTCCGGCTGCCTGCGGCCCGGTGCAGGCAGGACAGAGGCAGAGCCACGCGGCAGCTCCATCCACCCCAACCCTGTGCCTCCTCCATGGCACTCGCAAAGCACAAAGGGTCTCCAACACCAAAACGCTGCCCCACAGCCACCGCGGCCGCTGCCAAGACCCCAACGCCGCTGAAGCACCTCCAGCCCTGGTGCTCCTCCGTGCTGTGCCGCTGCCCATCACCGGTCCCTTTGCTCTGGGGCAGGTGGGGGGCTCAGATCGCAGCCCCCCGGCCCCACACTTGCTTGTATTGCTCACAAAGTGCATCGTGATGTGGTCTGGAACCGGCGCTTCTCACCGTACCGAGCGCTCGGCCCCCAAGGGGGGAACCCACCGGGGACACGGGGCAAAAGCAAGAGCAGAAGGCAGGAACGCTGCAGCGGACGGCAAAGACTGAGGACTCCCACTCGGCACCGAGACTCACTTTAAATTAACTTAAAGAGACAGAGAAGCAACAGAAAAAAAGGGGAAAAAGGAAAAAAAGAAAGGAAAAACGCAGCTCCGCTCCTCCTGCGCCGCGGCCCTCCCCAGTGCTGCGCTCAGCATGGAGGTGATCCCCATCGGCAAATGAGAGCCTCCCATGGAGCCACCGCCGGGGCTGAGCCTCCACTCTGGGGCTGAGCCTCTGGAGCCGCTGCTGCCGGGGAGAGGGCTGAGCCTCCACTGCTGAGGCTGAGCCTCCATTGCCAAGACTGAGCCTTTGGAGCCTCCACTGCTGGGGCTGAGCCTCCATTGCCAAGACTGAGCCTTTGGAGCCTCCACTGCCGGGGCTGAGCCTCCATTGCCAAGACTGAGCCTTTGGAGCCTCCACTGCCGGGGCTGAGATTTCTTTTACTTTCTTGGTTTTCTCTTTTTTTCCTCTTTTTTTCTTCTCTTTTTGCCGCTCGCAGAACTGCAGCGGCTGCGCTGGGGCCGCCCCCGGCCAGGGCAGGGCAGAGCGGGGAGGCCCTGCTCCCCAACCTGGGGCAATGGGGGAGCACGGCCGGCTCGGTCCCCCCGGCCCCGGCGCAGCTCCACGGGACAGGATCCAGGCACGGCCGCAGGGAGAGGAGGCACCGCGGCCCCGACCGCTCACTTGCGGCGCTTGGTGGTTTTCCTCTTCCTTCTCTTGAAGAAACAGCAGCACCTGGGGACAGGGGACACATTGGGGACATGGTCAGTGGTTGGGAAGGGACACGGGGGTCAGGGCAGAGCTGGGGGGGGGCAGAAAACCCTCAGGGAGCCCCAGGAAGTGAGTGTGGGGTTGGACCTGGAGCATCGAAATGATCACAGTGAATGTTGGCCACAGCCATGGCAAACACCAGGGGCCGGGGCCGGTGTGAGAACGAATCTGTGCCTGTCCCTCTGCATTGGCCTGAGGGAGCTGGAGCCCCAGGGCTGCGGGGTGGCTGCCCTGCTGGACACCCCTCAGGGGTTGATTGCTCTGGATGGGACCTGAGGCATCACAGGGCAGCTGCAGAACCATCCCCAGCCCCACATCCATCCCCAGCCCCACATCCACCCCCAGCCCCACATCCACCCCCAGCCCCACATCCATCCCCAGCCCCACATCCATCCCCAGCCCCACATCCACCCCCAGCCCCACATGCACCCCCAGCCCCACATCCACCCCCAGCCCCACATGCACCCCCAGCCCCAGGGGATGGGGGCTGAGTCCTTACTTTGTATCGTCTGTCACCTCCACCTCGGTGGGGGCTGTGATGGGCGCGTTTGAATGTCCTGCCGTGGGGTCATCCGTGTTCAGCTCTCCGTTGGTGGAGCTCATCACCTGGGGAGAGATGAGTGTCAGTGTGGGGCAGCCCATGGGGCGCAGGCTGGTCCTGAGCCTCACCCCCAGCCCCACAGCAGCTGCAGCCCCCCCGGTCCTGCTGGGAGCACGGAGCTCCCCATGCAGGCAGCAGGAGGGTGCTCAGCCCCGGTGCTGAGCTCCACGGCACAGAGAGGTTGGAGCCCTCCTTGTCTCCAGGAACCCATGAACCTACCATGAGAGGGCATCCAGCTCCAACCTGCCCCAGACACAGCCCGGAAGCTCTGTTAGCTCCAAGGAGACTTTGCCACGGTTGAGCCTCAGGACACACTTTTGCTCCCCAGCCCCACACCCCAACAGTGCTGGGCCCTGTGGGGCTCAGCCCAGCGCCCCGAGCTCCTGCCCGCCTGCTGAGGCAGCGGGACACGCGTGGAGCCAGGATGAGCCCCGAGTCACCAAAGCAAGGCAAAGGCACCTGGGACTTGCTTGAATCTCACCTCCTGTGCCCGCTGTCCCCAAGCAAGGCCAGCAGCAGCGTGGGGATGCACCAGAGCATCACCAAGCTGGCGAGGAGGCTCAGCCGTACTCATGGCCGAGCTGCCATCCCACAGCCACAGTGCCCAGGCAGGGCACGTCAAGCTCCAGAAGCAGCTCCATCCCCTGAGAGAAGCCCAGAGCCCCCCCGTGGCACCAACACCCCCTGCAGCGCGGGCGCAGGCAGAGGATGGGGCAGAGGGTGCAGAGCAGGAGCTCAGGGAGCAGACACCATGGCTCAGGGGGAGCAGAGCACAAGCTGGACCCACGGCCTGCCCTGGCAGCAGAGCGAGCCCATGCCTGGCACTGAGCACCAAGAGAGCCCCAGTGGAGCAGCAGGAACGAGCAGCAGCAGCAAGGGAGGAAGCAGAGATGAAGGAAGCAGCACAGCCCCAGCCGGGGGGGACCCAGCGTGGATCCACCATCCGCATGGACCGGACCCCACCAGCACAAGTGGGGCTGAGTGGCGGCGGCGAGCACGGGGCTGACGGCGCGAATGCAGGACCGAGGCGGGGAGATGAGGACGAGGAGTGCCCAGGGCAAGGGAGGAGAAGCCAGGCCCGAAGCCATCGCTCCCATCACGGAGGCACAGGGAAGTCCCCATGTGGGATGAGGCCACGATGTCTGGCACTGCTGGTGGGCAGAGCCTGATGCCCACTCTGCTGCTCGCACAGCTCCATCCACCTCTAAGCGCCCTCCGAGTCCCACCGGCAGCACAAGGGAAGCAGTGGCAGCCTTGGGGACAGGGGCAGCCCATGCTGCAGCCGAGGCCAGGCCTTGGGCACGTGTGGCTGCTTCCCTGGCAGGGCCGGCAGACACGAGGCACAGGTTGGGCTCTGCTCCCCCCCGCGCCCGCCCCTGCCCTCGGCGCGTGTTGCATGTACCTGGACGGACCCCCCGAGCCTGCCGGCTGCCAGGTGAGCTCCCAAAGGCTCCTCGGCAGGCTGCCCACCGGCCTGAGGATCCCACAACTCCGTCCCCTCGGGCGGCTGCTTGCGCCAGGCAGGAGGACCAGAACGAAAAGAAACAAAAGAAAAGAGGAGGAATGGGGGAAGAGAAGGGAGAGGTGGAGGGAAAGGGCAGGAGAAGAGTGGCAAAGGGAGTCGAGAAAAGTAAGACATGCAAAAGCAAAAACGTGATCGGAGCAGCTCGAGTTTGGGGAGGGCACTCTCAGAACAGTCCCTGCGGTGACACCGGGGGTCTGCAGCCCCCCTGCCATGTCCACACACACACACGCACCCCCCAGCAATGGGGCTGGGCTCTGGGTAGGTCCTCTCCACGCCACGGGGGGCAGACAGCCCGCAGAGCACGGCCAGTGCCATGCAGAGATGCAGGGGCAGATGCAGCCAGGCCGAGGTGCCACCGGCTGCTCCCCTGTGACCCCAACGTCCCAGGGCCGACGCTCTGCTCCTCGAGGGCCCCCAACTGCCAAACCCTCACCATGGGGAGCCTGGCACAGCCCCAGGGCTGCTGGGGGACCCTGCACCCCCAGCTTGGATGCTGCTCCCACATGCTGGGAGTTTGCTTTGCTTTCCCAGCGCTATCAAGAAGGGATACGGAACACAGCGTTTCTCAGGTGCTGCAGAGCAGAGAGCAGACCTTCCTGGGAGCAAGACCCCAGGAATGAGACAGAGGAGCTCGGAGGATGTCACCCTCTCCCGATGGAAGCACAGCCCAGCCATGGGCCAGTGGGAGCCACGACTGTCCCAGGCTGCCGAGCTTGGCCAGGAGCAGCAAGGGGCACCACTGGGCTGATATATGGATTGGGTGACGAGGACAGGGTGCTGAACCCTCAGCTCCAGGTGCTCTGCTCCCCTTGGAGGTTCAAGACAAGAGGATGAGGGTCTGTACAGGACTGCTGGGGACACGCATGAGGTTCTGCTCTTGATGGCAGCAGTCCCACAGCCGTGTTTCCTGCTCCAGGGTAGGACAGTCCATGGCACCGGAGAAGGGCTGGGGGCAGCCCAGCCCCTTTCCCACACTGATGCAGACAGCTCTGCCCTTGCCCAGAGCTGCTCCCTGTGTTCCCAGGGCACAGCCAGCCCTGCTCTCCAGCATGGGGCAAAACGCTGCCAAGCTGCACCACAAATCCCCCTGAGGCCGAGGCAGCGCCCTCCTTTGTCTTGTGTCAGCACATTGATGAAAGTGGCACCACAAAGACAGCAACATGCTACTCCCATAGGGACACTGGGGACATTGTCCTCAACACAAGGTGGTTCAGCCTGTGCTGTGCCCTCACTCAGCAGCCAGTGCCAAGCCCTGCAGCTTGCCCAGGCCTGGTGCTTCTCCACTGTGCTACAGCCTCCCGTGGCTGCTTCATCCCACTTCTGCAAAGCTGCCTGGCCCCAGAGACACTGCCCTGGTCCCCACACCAACCCCATTCCTGCAGGGAGGAAGGCCTCCTGCAGACAGCACTAGGGGGGGAGAAGGATGCTCCAGGCCCCGCTGGGTGCTGTGGGTTGGTGGGCAGGAGCCCACACTGTGCTCACCCGCAGTCCCGTGCCCCACAGGGCAGCGCTGCTGCTCACCTGGTGTTTGGTGTGTGGCTGTGCTTTGTCTCTGTTCGGGGGCTGCACCTGCACCTCGCTGTGCATCGTGCCAATGGGGGTGGGCTGAAGACAGGACAAGGACAACATCAGCCACAGCACAGCAGCCCACTCGCCACCCTGTGCCCCTCAGCTGAGCAACCTCCGGCCAAATATGTACCACATCCCAGAATCGGGGTCTGATCCCAGCCCCAGCAGCTCCACACTTGGTACTGGGCTGCAGTGAGCTCATGGAGGGTGCCCATCACAGAAAGCGAGGTGCCAACTCAACTGCTGGGCTCCCCTTAGCTCCAGGAGCCTCCTATTTCTGTGTTACAGCTTTAACTCATTGGCATGGCAGCTCCAGCGGGGAGTTGATCTCTTGGGCACAAGCAGCGTGTGGCAGCAACAACTGCTGACCTGCTGCTGCCTCTGACTATGCTGATCTCCCACCGCCTCCCCACGCACCCTGGGGCCCAGCACCCTCTGCTGCTCCTGCTCCCTCACACTCACCAGTGGTTTCCCTGCCCAGTCGTATTCGTAGTCGAACACATAACCGTTCCTCTCGAACAGGTCTGTGAAGAGCTTCCGCAGGTAATCATAGTCGGGCTTCTCAAAGAAATCCAACCGCCGCACGTAGCGCAGGTATGTGGCCATCTCCTCTGCGGGGACAGAGCGGGCTCAGTTGGGGCAGGGGGACCAGGTGCCAGGCCAGCGTGTGCTCTGGGGCCAGGCCATGCAGAGTGCCCTCACCTGGGAAGTTCTCACAGAGCACCTCCACTGGAGTGGCTCTTTTGGTGTCACCGATCTTCTGATACCTCTCCTTTAGTGTGTCAGCCTGCAGAGACAAGGAGCAGTCAGCATAAGGGCCAGGCATAGCCCCGGAGGGGCAGGCACTGGGTGCTATCAAACCACAGATGGTTTCTTGCTCCCCCTTCTCCAGGGAACAACGAGAGCCCATTCCCAGGGAATCCCCCACCCAGGGCAGGTCTGGAGGACAAACACCAGGGAGTGCAGTTTCAAGACTGCCACTGTGGCAGCAGCTGGGATACCCACAAAACGGAGGAAGAGGATGGTACAGACTGGGGGACATGGCACAGCAATGGCCTGGCACAGAGCTCAGAAGAGCACAGCAAGGGCCTGGCACAGAGCAGCAACCCCTCCATCTGGCGGGATGCTGACTCTCCAACACCCCAAGGGCCACTGCTTCCCCCCATTCCCCCATGCTGGCAGAGCCTGACCCACAGGGTAGCCCAGGGACAGCAGGGGGTGGTTGTTACCTTGAGGCCTTGCCAAGGAAGGCTCCCACGGAGGAAGTACATAAACATGTGCCCTAATGCTTCCAGGTCATCCCTGCGGCTTTGCTCTGCATAGAGAAAAAAAAAGAAACATGGACACGTTCCCACTACAACCACTGTCCCTGCCAGACCTTGTAGCACCCCAAGTCCCCTGCCAACATCCCAGGCTGAAGAGCAGGAGATGCATTTTGTCCCCAACACTTCCCCTTCCCTGTTCCTTTTGCCCAAGAGGCAGGGCTGGCCACACACACCTTTCCCAAGGTGGGTGTTGATGCTCATGTAGCGTGCTGTCCCTGTCAGGCTCTTGTGCTCTCGGTAGGGGATGTGTTTTTTGGTCTCGGGGTCAATATACTCTTTGGCCAGGCCAAAATCGATGATGTGGATGGTGTGCTGCCGCTTGCTGCCCGGCCGCCCCACCAGGAAGTTCTCTGGCTTGACGTCTCTGTAGATCAGGCTTTTGGTGTGGACATACTCCATCCGTGTGATCTGGGGGCAGAAGGAGACATCAGCACCACGGCAGAGATGCGCCATGTGTCCCACATGCCTCCCTGCACCCTCTTCTGATACCACTGCCCCCAGCCAGCAGTCCTCCTCCTGTCACCCTGGGCTGAAAGGATGGGCACAACAGACCCTCCAGCCCTGGGAGACAACCTTAATCTGGCTGCATCTTGGACACACAGTGAGAGATGCTCGTTTGTACTGCATGGGGGTCAGGGAAAGCTCTCCTACAGCAGGGAGGGGGAGAGGTATGGATGAGGTGGTCTAGGATGTGCCAGCAGGCAGGGCCTCCTGCAGCCTGCCAGGCATTCATTCACCCCTCCTTTCCATCTCCTTCCCTGTGGGGTCCCCACACTGCCCAACCAGAGGAGGGTGGGCTGTGGCCAGGTTGGGATGAGCTGTGTGAAGCTGTGGGTGAAGTGGAGGTGCTGTGCTCACCAGCTGGATTGCGATCATCAGGACAGTCTTGAGCGTGAAGGTCCGATCACACAGATCAAAGAGATCTTCTAGGCTGGGTCCTAGCAGCTCCAACACCATGGCATTGTACTTCCCACAGGGGCCAAAGTAGTAAACCTGAGGAATTCCTTCTGCAAGAGACAGAGCAGGGGCTGTCAGGGCTGGCAACAGGGCTGAGCAGTGTGGCAACATGGCTATGCTGTCACAGCTATGCCATTGCTGGAGTTGGGGCAGGGGGTTGCAGATGGGGGGATGGCTCTGCACTGCTGTTCCTCCCAGCTCCATACAGCCTGGCTCTGCTCTTGGCTGGAGGGCAAAGGAAGCAGCTCCATCTGCATCCCTACGGGGGAGGTGTGGGGGGGAAGAACTCAATAAAAAGGGATCAAAGATTAGATGTGGCTCTGGGTAAAATCCACCTCCCACAGCCAAGCAGATGGGCAGGAGGTGCTCAGGCGGGGGAGCGAAGGGGCAGAGTCACGTTTAAAGGAAGGCTCTTTCTCTGCAGTGTCACTGTACCTGCATTGCCGAGCTGCTTGTAGAACCGGTACTCCAGGTGCAGCTGGGGGGCCCGGGATTTTATGGGTTCCTTGGAGGAGAGAAGAACAGTTAAGGCTGTTGTAGGGAGCAGGGTGTCAGACACCTCCTTCACATGCTGGCAGCAGCTGGACTAAGGGCATTTGGAGTTGAGAGAAAGTGGTATAAAATGGGATGATGAGAGAAAATCAGGCCATACAGGAGCCAGATCCACCCCCCTCTCCAGAGAGATTTGGGTGGAGGGCAGACGTTAATGGGTGTAGGTATAACTGGGAATCATCCCCTCCTGGAGGCCTCTCTGCTGCGGGCACCAGCTGAGTGCAGGCACAGGCCATAGCAAAGCCTGGAGAAGCAAAGCCCCAGGTCCAGATCACCCCACCTGTGCTATTTTGCCTGCCCTCAATTCCTGCAGCGAGCACAGCTCCTCACAGCTACCCATCCACCATGGATCCAACCCACCCTGTTCCAACAGCCTGGGTACCATCACCAATCCTTCCCAGACGGCCTGAACATCCCACCCCAACCACAGAGGGACTCACCAATTTGATAGCTACGTATTCGTTCGTGTAGAGGTTCTTTCCTGCAGGGGGAGACACCAAAAAGGCAATTGAAAGCAAGTGAGCCTCTGCATCAACCCCACTTCACAGCCGGCACAGGCCTCAGGGGCTGCACAACATCCTGAACAGGTTTGGCAGCTCCCACAACACAAAAACAGGCCTCGAGGAACCAGCCAGAGCAGGAGCCCACTGTGGGGAGTTGCAACATGCCTGGTAATTACCCCCACCAGATGGGGTACATTGATTCCTCTGGGATGGGCAGCGCTGCTGGGAGGGGGCAGCTTCCCAGTCCAGACCTGCAGGGATGTGACTGGCCAAGGCAGGAGCAAGGCTGGGCTTGATGTTTCTCCCAGCTCTGCATGAAGGGCCAACCCGCTCTGGGAGTGTTGTTCAGAATTGGGGATGCTGCTCTGTTGTCCATGGGACCATGCAGAGGGTGGCAGGAAAGAAAGACCCCTCCATGAGCACTGGGGCAGCTCAAGGCTTTGCAGCTGGCAGGGGTTTGAAGACATCGTAGATAGCTAGAAATCCCTTCCCCAGGCCTGGGGTCACTCCTAAGGATGGCACAAACATCCCTGGGAGCATCCTTTGGGATGCTCCCACCCACCCTAGCGTGCAGGGGAAGTCAGAACAGACCCACGCATGAAGGGGAGCTGAAGGCACGGATGTGCTGCAGGGTCAGATGAGTGCCTCCAAGTGCCCAGGAGAGCTGCAAGGGCAGCCTGACCACCCCAAAACCTGGGAATGACTTTGTAGAGTGCTCAGCACCCTCACAGGACTTTTCACCCACAGAAGGTTGAGCTAATGGTGTCAGCACATTGCCCTGCTCCAGCAGGGTGGGACAGCCAGGCAGGGGACACAAGGAAGGTGTTACACCCATCAGTACAACTTCTGCCCCACATCCATAAAGGCTGAAAGACTAAAGAGGTTTACAGAAATAGCTCTGAGGGCCTCTTGTGCCCTGCAGGGCCCCGGGGAGATGGGAGTTAAGGCAGCAGGTTCCCTGCAGGGCAGCAGAGCTGCAGCCACACTGCCAGGTGCGTGCGTGGCTGAGGGAGCTGCATCTGCCTGCTCGGATCTTCTCCAAGCAATTTGCTCAGGGAACAGACTCCTCCTGGCATAAGATTTCATCTGCTCTGACTGCTGCTCTGCACCTGAAGCAGCAATAAATCCTCGCCGGCTGACATCAGAGCCAGCTGCTGAGCGCCAGAGTTGGTGGCAGGATTACGGGAAGAGGGATGAATGGGAGATATTAATGGAGCAGCTCCTCCCAGGGGCAGGCTCTGCAGCCAAAGAGGGGCTCAATCCTGCTGCCTCTTGTCCCATCCCTTGTTCCTTGGAAGCAGAGCCCAGCTCCCTCCTGCCTCCATCCTCCTCTCAGGCAGTTGTAAGGAGCTATCAGGTCCCCCTGAGTCAAACTGAACCCCCCAGGTCCCTCAGCCATTCCCCCATCACACTGTGCTCCAGGCCCTGCACCAGTTCCATTGCCCTTCTCTGGCCCCACTCCAGCACCTCAATGTCTCTCTTGGAGTGAGGGGCCCAGAGCTGAACACAGGATTCAAGGTGCAGCCTCACCAGTGCCCACTGCAGGGGCACAACCACTGCCCTGGCCCTGCTGCCACACTGGTGCTGATCCAAGCCAGGATGCTGGTGGCTCCTTGGCTGCCTGGTCAGTGTCTGGGTTTCCTGCTCCTAGCAGGGAGGCAACAGATGGGCAGGGGGGATGGCAGAGGGCTGCAGGCAGTGGGTGCTGCCCAGGGGAGAGGGACTGGCACTATGCTTGTGCATCACCCAGCATTGCAAGACCAGGATGAACAGGAGGGGCAGGAACACAGCATGGCTCTACCAACCAGGAACTGCTGCCCAAGTCATTCTTCTGGTGGCTCCCCACAAAGGCCACAAACCACATTTGATCTTGCACCCCTCTGTCCCTAGGATGATGCAGAGTTGCAGCACCTGAGGGACAGAGCAGCACCCACCTGCTTCGGGAAGACAACCTCACCTTCCTCCATCCCCGAGCCCTGGGAGCTGAGGAGGCATCTCCTGCCTTTTATTGTATTGAAAGGCAAATGTCCAAAGAAGATCTGGGAGCTTCTAAACACTGAGCTACACTTCACAACCAGCCTGCCTTGAGGAATGAATACCCCATTCCCAAGGGAAAACAGAGTGTCCAGCAACAGCTGGAGAGCATTCCTGCTCATGCCACCACTTCACAGCAGGATCTCTCTGGTCCCTTGCCATTCATCTGCAGCTGGAGGAATCCCTCCTTTCTGTGAGGTGCTGAATGCATTCCTGAGCCCTTATGCAGCTCAGAGGCACACCTAAGGAAGAGAGATGTGATTTTAGGAGAAAAGCCACATAGCTGTGGCTTTCACTGCTGCAATGAGTTCATTTGCTCAGCCCTTTACCATGTTGCAGCCAGGCACTACAAGAGAGTGACAGGGCAGAAAAACCATGTGAAGGGACCAGAAGCTTCTCTTGCTGACGGCAAGGACAAACCCTCACAGTGAGAATCGACCACTGCAGAGCCCCAGAGCGAGAGCTCATCCATCCCTTCAGCCACGAGCAAATAGAGCACACTGCTCCCAAAGCCCTGCAGCAGCTTTGCTCTGAGCAACCCTGACCTGATGCTCCTCACATCCCCCTGAGACTCATGTCCACGTCGGTGCTGTCCCACAAAGCAAAGGGGAGGCCAAGGCAGGGGGTCCCACTGACCCTCAGCATTGAGCACATCAAACAAAGAACAGCCCCATCTGTTTCAGAGTCAACTGAAACTCATCCCACTTAGAGCAATTCCTGGGTCTCTCTTCAACACCGGGAGACAGATCCGCCACTGCTGAATGTGGGAACCTCTTGGCTGGATTTTAAACAGTGTTTTCCCAAGCTCTGCAATTAAGTGGTGATCCCATGGGGAATTTGGGATCGGGACAGTTCAGCCTGGCACCAGCCAGTCTGCCAGCTGGGAAGAGCTCTACCATTAACTCCCCACAGACAGGGGCAGTCAGTGAGGTGGGAAAACTCTCCCCACACTCCATACAGTACCTGCAGCCCTCTACCTCCTGCTCCTCCTCAGGCAAACACCCTGCCCAGATCACTGTGTCCCTGCACAGGTAGCACTGAGTTGGGTTTCAAAAGGTGCTGCTTAACATATCACAGAGCAACAAGGCAACTGCTGCCCCAGGCTCCCTCTGCCCAGGACACCAGCCCCTTCCCAAAGCACTCACAGCCAAGTCCAATGCTCCATTGCCATGTCTCATGTGCATTCCTGGGGACATCCCGATCACACTGCTGAGCACTGCCACCTCTCCCAGCTGCCTGATGCCAACCAAGAGTTGACAGCTTGCTGAAAGCCTGCTGGGGCAGGAGCAACCTACCCACCCTTCAAACAAGAGTCTGCTTGAACCTGATAGACCTAGTTCAGCACAGAAAGTGACCGTGGGAAGGTGTTTGGGTTTCATTCATCCCTTTCACCTGTATAAAATTTGAGGGGAGCCTCTGAACACCCAGTTTTAACAACTGGAGAGATCACCCAGGATAAAACACTGACTCTTCCCCAGCAGAGTCCACCTCCTGAGGCACATGGTGCAGCTAATGAGGACACAGCAGCATCCCATGGAACGCTGCTCGCTAAGTGTTCCTGGACTGAGGGGACATGCATCCAGGCCTGCACGGGCCAACAGACAGGTCCGAGCTGTAACACTCTCCCTGATAAACCCAAGAGTAACAGGTATGGAGAAGAGATGGGAAGCATGTCTGGATTTGGTCCTTTGGTTCTGACAGGCTTTGAAAGATTGAACACAGCACGAAGGGGCTGAGGAAATCTGAGAAGGAAGCAAGGGCTACCTGCACTGTGCAAAGCTTCAACACTGGATGGCCAGTCAACACCCTCGGTGCTGACGGTCACAGGCACCCTCCTGTTGCCTGAGCAGGATGCCAGGGCCCTGTGAGGACAGAAGATGATCCTTCTCACCTAGACGGAGCTCTCCGAAATTGCCGCATCCAATCTTCTTGCCGACCCGGAAGTTGGGACCCACCATTAAGACTCCCGAGTTGGTTCCAGCAGTCCGGCTTCCATGACTGCTCCTTCCTCCACCTGCCTTGGACATCCTTTTACCTTCCTCCAGCTCCCCTTTCCCTCCTCTCTTATCAAAATCCATAAGTTTGTGATACCCCGGCCTCTCCACGGTTACGCTGCTGCCATACAAATCCCAGAGCTGCCGAAAGTTGAGGGGTGAGGAGGACAGAAGCAGGGCTCTTCCTGGTTAATACACCATTCCGGGGAGCAGTGGGAGGGTGGGCTGTGGAGGAGGTGGGGGAGGCGGCCACACAAGTGTGCTGGGCTACTGTAATGTTAGTGCTTGCCAAGGTCCGGCCGGGATTGTCATCGTCGCCTGTTACAGGGAGGTCTTTGGTGGAGAGAACATCCTGTGGAGAGGGTCCTCCCAGCGCGGCTCCTCGGGCTCCCAGCTGCAAGAGGAGAGGGAGAAAATCAGCATAAGAAAACACAGGGGCAGAAGACAACGGGAGGCTCCAGGCTCTTGCTCCCAGAGCCCCTCCAACACCTTCCCTTCGTTACAGGTAACCCACAATGATGAAGGGTGCTGCAGCCAAGGGGTGGCAGAAGCTGGGGTAGCAGGAGCATCACAGTGGGCCTTACTTCTAAGATACAGGCATAAATGAATTACAGTCTGGCCAGGGTAGGAGATGAAACATCACCAGGTTAGAGCCAGCAGAGAGTCCTGTGGGGAGAATCATGTCCCCATGGGGAAGGGTTGATGGCAGCAGGGACCTTCAGAGGTACCAGCCAAGCTGCTCAGGGCCAAGCTGCTGCTGGTCAGACTTGAAACACCCCCCACCCCAAGAGTAGAGGACAAACAGAACCATGGAATGGTTTGGGTTGGAAGGGACCTTAAAGCTCCTCCACTTCCAACCCCTGCAAGGACACTTTCCACTGGAGCAGCTTGCTCCAAGCCCCTGTGTCCAACCTGGCCTTCAACACTGCCAGGGATGGGGCAGTCACAGCTTCTCTGGACACCCTGTACCAGTGCCTCAGCACCTTCACAGGGAAGAGCTTCTTTATATCTAACCTGGGCTTCCTTTGGTTCACCTGTAACCCATTACTCCTTGTCCTATCACTACAGCCCCTGATGAAGAGAAGACACACATAATCCTCTGCACCATGACACAAACCACAACAGGCGTGCCCTTTCCTATGAAGAGAAAAGAGGATATTCTGAATCCTGTGTGTGCACAGGCTGTGCCCAGCTGAGTCACAGCACTGCCCCCAGCATCAGGGCTGGGAGAGGCCCTTGTGCTTAAGGCATTCCCCCTTGGCCTGTCCCTCCATCCCTTGTCCAAAGCCCCTCTCCAGGTTTCCTGCAGCCCCTTTAGGCACTGGAGCTGCTCTAAGGTCTCCCCTTCAGGACCCTTCTCTTCTCCAGGCTGCCCCAGCCCAGCTCTCTCAGCCTGGCTCCAGAGCAGAGCTGCTCTAGCCCTCGCAGCATCTCTGTGGCCTCCTCTGGACTCACTTCAACAGCTCCACGTCCCTCTTGCACTGCTGCCCCAGAGCTGGATGTAAGATTCAGGTAAAGTTCAAGCAGGGAATGAGGCTTTCCTGTGGGATGGGAGTCCCCTTCTTCCCCTACAGGCATCATCCTCCAGGCCAGCACCTCCAGAGCATTGCCAGAGCACAGCAGCCTGGTGCTCCAAGGCCATCTGCAGCAGGTCAGCCGCTGGGGACCACACTGCTGCACCCAGTCCATCTTGGCAGAGGGAAACTGAGGCACGCTGAGCCTTCCAGCCTGCCCAGAGCCGGGCAGCACAGGGCAGGCAGCAGCCTGGGTTCCATGCCAGCAGGAAGCGGGGTGGGAGCAGCTCTGGAGCAGGGCTTCCCTGCGCTTTGTTCTCTAACCCAGCCCTGCGTACACACGGCCCACACGTGATATCCTGCTCATTCTTTGCTCCCTCAATGGCTTCCGCTCCAGGTTTGGTGCATGGCCATGCCCTCCTGCCCCTCTCCTACTTTTCCCAACCTCTTGACCTCAGGCAAGGACATGCAGGAGCAAGGAGCATGGCTCTTCCCAGGCATTTTGGGAACCAGCATCCCTGGGACATGGCTACAGCCACATATGGGGCAATGGGAGACAGTGGGATGCACAAGACACGTTCCTTCACATCCCGTTTTGGGTTTGAATCAGACCTTTACGTTCCTTCCCAGGGGACTTCAGGCCCAGACTGTTTGCATAGAGTCAGGCGGCCGCCAGCCAGAGCCCAGGGCACTCCAGCCCCATGCTTGGGGTTATTTCATTTTACAAGAGTTATGGGCCAGTCTCCGCAAGGGAATTTCAGACAATGAAGCGACACAGAGACCTAACTGAAGGGAAAAAACAAAGCCTCCTTCCTGTGAGCACTGGGAGGCTGCACGGTCCTCCCCTGGCTTTGGGAGCAGCTCTGCTGAAAGCTCCAAAGCCCAACTGCAGACAGCTGGGCCAGGACAGCCCCCAGCCCTGCATTGCAACTCCTGTTTTCCCCAAGCAGGGCAGGCAGAGAAGCAGGAAGCCACAGTTGAGTCAGGCTGAGGCAAGCGATGCTGCTCCAGGCTCTGCCACCAGCTTCCCCCAGGGATGAGCCATGGGGAGCTCAGGGCTGGCAGGAATCTATTTGTGCCTCCAAAGAGCACCTGGGAGAGGCATCAACTCACTGTACCTCAGCACCAAAGCAGGACTCACCACCCAGTGACTGGTCAGGTTTTCCACTCTGTGCCGTAAAGAGATCTCTGGCCTTTAGAACTGAGAACAACCTAATTAGAAACAGCAACTTGTGGTAAAATCCAAGGACTCCCACTGCTCTGGAGCAAAAAGCCCTGCAAAACCTGTGTTTGTCACAACACAGCAGCCTCTGGATGCGCACCAGGGCCCCAGACTGCCCTGTCCTGCCAGCCCAGGGGAGCAGCAGCATGGGGAAGAGGCCCCAAGTAAGAAATAGTTGCATTTTTGTACAGAAACCTTCACCCAGAAGGTCACATCGAGGCAAGCAGCCTCAGAATAGCACCTTCAAGGCTGGTGTTGTTGGCTTGCTATCAAATCTGATGCAAGATGAGAGTAAGAAGACTTCTTTTGGGGGGAAGGGAGAGGGATGAATAAGAAAAGAAAATATAAAATTGGCCTGAAATTTGGTAGAAGAAATTTCAAAGCAAGGTCTTAAGCCAAATGAGTGAGATCCTGCAGTGTCTGCATTGCAAGTGCTTCGAGCCAGGGAGCCTGAAAGGGATACAAGCTGCAGCCAAGTGCAAGTGGCTTCAGCAGCTCCTCAAGACAGACCCACAGTCAGTGAGGGGGCAAACCCATGGCCAAGCAATTGCTGAAACCCAAAGGGGTTCATGCTGGTTTTGATGCAACCTCAGGTTCTTTCTACTTGCCATGTGGTTCGGAGCACAGCAGGTCTGCTCCAGTCACATCTCCAGGCTTTTCCCTGCAGTCAGGAGGTGAGAAAAAGGAATGGGGGATGGTTTGTTGTTTTAAGTAAAATGAAGCAGCAGCTGTGATTCTGGTTCTAGCCCTTGTCTCCAAGACCTGGAGACTGCAGTGTCGAGGCACAGGAAGCGCCTGGCCACATCTGCAAGTATAAAATGCTTGCACACCACCATCTGGAGCACATTGTACTAGGCCCCTTCTACACATGCTGTGCTCCTGCCCTAAAGAGGTTACAATCAAACGGGGCAAGACAAAAGAGGGGGAAGAGGAGGCAAAAATAGCAGCCCAGAGGAGGGAGTAAAGGTCAGGAGCAGGTCCATGGTGCTTCTTGGAACAAAGCCCAGGGTGCTGGCTGGTCCAGGACACCTCGGGATGCTGCTACCAGCCATGGAGGCTTGAACTCAGCGAGCCCTTATCTCCACAAGCCTTTGAGCTGGTTACTTGAAGCTGGTTTCGCCATGTACTCTGTGCTTTGTGAGCAAGAAATACAGCTGCATGCAGATGAAAGAGAAAAAGCAAGCTTCTTGAGAGCACAAGGAAGAAAAGCCCTTGACACTACACAGCTCCAAGTACAGATCACTGCCAATTAAAAGCTAAAAATAATCCCAAATACTCTCATGTCCCAAAAGACGACCCATCAGTTGGCTCCCAAACCCAAAATGCAGACCAAAAAGCAACCAGTGGCCTTACACAGCTGAAACCAAACCCCAATACATTTTAAAACTTGAAGAGGCAGATGAAGTCTCAGCTTGCAAAGAGATCAAAAGTCTGAAAACAAAACAAGATCCAACATCTTTAAAGCAAGTACAGATGGTCCCAGATGACAGCTCCAAAGGTTTGTAGTTAGAAATGGATTCCAGTCTCTAGTGCGGCAGCCAACGCTGCTCATCCCAAACAGGGACATGCTGTGCCACGACACAGAAGTTTCCCAAAATGAGGGGTATGGAAAGCCTCACCAGGCTTCCCACAGGAGACCCCTGTCATGGGCATAGTCCAGTCGGAGGTGGGAGTGGTGGTACTGGAGGGACACAGGGCAGGAGGACCAGGGCATCCCTAAACAAGCTCCCTGATGCATGAGTGCTTCCTAGTGCATGGAGACCAGTACAGGGCTGCTGGGGCCCCTCAAAATCCAGCCTACCCTCTACACGGGGCCCCAGAGACCCAAACAAGCAGGACAACTCTTTGTACTCATGCATAGTTCTGACCAGGGGCCTTCCAGGTTAAGCAGGTTCAGAAGGGGAAACAACTCTTCTGGGCTGTGGGAGCTATGAGAAAGAGATGAGGGGGGCAAAAGAACCCCAAACAAATAGGCTCATTCCAACCTAATGCTCTGAACTGTAGTGGTACAAAAGGTGCACCTGAGATGCAGGTTTGGGCCCACATCTATATCCTCTATGGATCAGGCCACCATTCGCACGTGTGGCTGTGGCAGCAGGGAGCAGAGGAAGCCCACACAAGCTGCAGGAACAAGACAGCAGTTGTGAACAAAGGCTGTTCCAGCTGCTCCAAAGGACAAGATCTGGCCATAAAGTCACCTTCTCTCACCAGCTTTGCTCTGGATCAACAGGAAAGGAAGAAACCTTCTGGACTGTTGCAGTACAGCAGAAACCTGTGGTCTGCAGTGTCCTGTGCTCTACAGGGCTGGTTCGGGCTCTGCCTCTGGGCTGAAGCTCCTCGCTTCTCTTTCAACATCTGAAAGCTTCAAGCAAAAGCCTGTCGACACAAAAGGGAAATCCAGTGGATTTTCCAGGATGTAAAAACATCGCTAACTTCTCATAGCCTGGCAGTTTTGTGTTCAAGCCACATCTGTCCAAGCCCAAAACCACCAGATTAAAAACCAAAAGTAATTCAAATACTCATAATAAAGCGTTTGTGTTTTTCCCCCCAGAGCTGGGCTGGATTTCTCCAACTGGTTTCCTCTTCCAGCTATCACATCTATGAAGCTGTTCTCTAAATTAGCAGCATTCCCTTGTTATTGGCTGTTCCCTTTCCCAGGAGATTTTTGAGACACTGTGAACTTTGGTCAGCTCTTAACCTACAACAGATGAAGCTCCAAATCGCTTTTTTAATTCCATCTTCCAAACACAAATACGGCTTTTAATGGATTTTCAATATATCTTCATTTAAAAAAGGTTTGTGCCACGTTGTCCTCTCCACAACACCGCGAGCAGCAGAGTTTCAACCTCACAGCAGAGAGATGCTCCTGCTGTAGGGGAATCACAACTTGGAGGCCCCACCAGCGCTCAGCTACAGCAGGTTCTCACCACACGAAACCAATCCTGACCCACATGGGATTTCACTGAGCCCTTCAGAGGATACCAGATGACAACGTCAAACCCACTAGCCTGCTTTGAAAGAAAAGTCTCAGCTGCTCCTCAAACCCAGCACCACAGCAGTGAAGCTCGTGCCGGGCAGCCTACATGTGCTCATGATGCTGGAGTGTATTCAGTGACCTTAATCCAACTGCAGCCCCAAGAAAGAGTGGGAGCAAAGCTGAAACCTGTTCTCTGAACATAATGAAATCAAGTAGTTAAAAAAAGGGGGAAAACCACCAGTAGCAGTGTTTGCAGTTTCTAGTAGAGCCCAGAAGGCAACATGCTAAGAGCCTGTAGGACCTCAAGTGAAAGTGTGAATTCCCGGTTGTGATTTTAGAACAGTTCCCTCTCTTTTGAGAAGGGCATGGAAGAGCCATACAAGGCACATGATGGCGAACATCATAGAATCATAGAATAGTTAGGATTGGAAAGGACCTTAAGATCATCCAGTTCTAACCCCTCTGCCATGGGCAGGGACACCTCCCACTAAACCATGCCATCCATGGCTCTGTCTAACCCGGCCTTGAACACCACCAGGGATGGAGCATTCACAACTTCCCTGGGCAGCCCGTTCCAGTGCCTCACCACCCTTACAGTAAAGAACACCTTCCTTAGATCCAATCTAAACTTCCCCTGTATAAGTTGTAACCCATTACCCCATGTCCTATCACTACAGCCCCTAATGAAGAGTCCCTCCCCAGCATCCTCATAGGCATCCCTGGACCAGCAGACAGGTGACTTCGCCCTGAAGTCTGAGCCACTTGCACCACAGCTTGGTGTGCACAAGAAGTCCCTTAATGGGCAGGAGGCAGCAGAACATGTCTGTTCCAAGCCTTACAAAGAAGCAGCTTCTGGCAGCAGCTCAGCAGCAATTATTTTGCACCAAATTTTCTTAATGAGGAAACAGACCCCTCTGCAACCACCAGGAGTGGGACCATTGCAGTGAGTGCCTGCTCACTGCTTGCATAAGCAGAAATGGGAATCAATGTGCTCTGGATAGTCCAAATTGAGAACAACCCAGATCCTCAACGTTTTTGAACACAAACGTGCTTGTAGAGTCACCAGCTCTTCCAGGGCAGGTCCTGCATTCCTCAGTAAAAGCAGCCACAAAGAAAACTTTATAAAGCATCTCACCACTGCGGCAAGGTGCTGAATGCAGACCCACAGAATGAATCGGGCTGGAAAAGACCTTTAAGCTCATCAAATCCAACTGCTCCCAGCGCTGCCAAGGCCACCACTGACCCATGGCACTGAGGTCTCATCTCCACGCTGTGTGAGCACTTGTAGGGATGGTGACTGCAGCACTGCCCTGGGCAGTTCCAATGCTGAGCACCCTTTGGAAGGAACTGTTCCTCAGCTCCATCTCAACC
>JASSUY010009264.1:11635-25808 GCA_032466535.1 Forpus xanthops | reverse complement strand
TACAGTAAAGAATTTCTTCCTCAGGTCCAATCTAAACTTCCCCTGTTTAAGTTTGAACCCGTTACCCCTTGTCCTCTTAGTACAGTCCTTCATGAAGAGACCCCCCCCCCCAACATCCCTATAGGCCGCCTTTCAGATATTGGAAGGCTGCTGTGAGGTCTCCACACAGCCTTCTCCAAGCTGAACAGCCCCAACTCTCTCATCCTTGTTGGAAACTACAAGAAGCTATACACCAATTGTTTGTCCCAGAATGAAGGTTATAGGGTGTAATTTTGTATTTCTAAGAAAATCTCTGTGCGCACTTTGTAAAGCACCTTTTTTTTTTTAAATAATATTGCTATACAGGTGGCTCAGTAACAGCAGCTGGCAGGACAGTAAGGAAAATGCCATAGAAACCTTTCCACCATTCCTCTCAGAAGTTCTGATTCTTCCCAGTATTTCAGGTTACTCAAATAATTCATTCTTTTTGGAAATCAATAAACTCAAACTTGACTAGGCCTTGAGAACATGCTTGGTGGTGGTGTACACATTCCAGAATTAAACTGTAAATTCCGTAGGCTTTGAGTAATTATTTTTCTGTGTTTGTACAGTGTGAAAATAGCAGAGACTTGGATATTGCTAACTTCCTGAATGCTGGAGTAAGTAAGTCCTGATAACAGTAGCATGTTTAGAGTTAGGCAAACTTTGCATCACACTCAGACACAAGTGCAGTTATATTAATCAAAGATTAATGACTGGAATATTCAGTTTAAGTGAACTGATTTCTACCTGTTCTGTTCTAAAAACAGGCAAGTTAAAGGCATCTTAGGTGAAAGAAACAGAAATAATGTTTTAAAAATATTTAAATCTTGTAGAAATTTTAGTTACAGATCTTTCTTGCTTGGTGTATATTATATATATAAAAAAAGAAACCATGTATGAGCAAGGTGTAAGCACTAAACATCCCAATTCTATACTCACGGTAAGAACAACAAAGCCATGGGTTTTGGTAAGTGTGCCATAATCTACAAGGAAGTGCACTTAAGAGCTGTTGTTTGTCAAGAATTAATCTGATATGCCCCAGCATTGTGCAATTGTAAGATTTTTTCTTTTTAACAGTGCTCTAATTGCTCTAATGTTCTTATTGTAGGTTATAAATCTGAAACAATGGGTGACTGGAGCTTTCTGGGGAGACTGTTAGAGAATGCACAGGAGCACTCCACAGTTATTGGCAAGGTTTGGCTGACAGTACTGTTTATCTTCAGGATACTGGTGCTGGGGGCTGCTGCTGAGGAGGTCTGGGGAGATGAGCAGTCGGACTTTACATGCAACACTCAGCAACCTGGTTGCGAAAATGTTTGCTATGACAAAGCCTTCCCCATTTCTCATATCCGCTTCTGGGTGCTGCAGATCATTTTTGTGTCCACTCCAACCCTCATCTACCTGGGCCATGTGCTGCACATTGTACGAATGGAGGAGAAGAGGAAAGAGAAAGAAGAGCTGAAAAAGATGGGAAGCGTCAAAGACAGCAACTACCCAGGAGCAGCAGTGTCTGGCAGTGGTGGTGGAGGAGGTAGCAATAGCTTCAAGGATCCCCTTGGTAAAAGGGGAAAAGAGAAGCTCCCAATCCGTGATGAACGTGGTAGAATCCGCATGGGGGGTGCCCTGCTCCGTACCTATGTCTTCAACATTGTTTTCAAGACACTGTTTGAGGTGGGCTTCATTGTGGGTCAGTACTTCCTATATGGCTTTGAGCTAAAGCCAGTTTATCAGTGCAGCCGCTCACCTTGCCCACACACTGTGGACTGCTTCATCTCAAGACCCACTGAGAAGACCATCTTCATCATCTTCATGTTAGTGGTGGCCTCTGTCTCCCTGCTGCTGAACATGCTTGAGATATATCACTTGGGGTGGAAGAAGCTTAAGCAGGGCATGACAAGCCGGTACAGCCTTGAGATGCCTGTTGCAACAATGACACCAGTCATGGTAACAGGGGAGTCCAAACCTGTTGCCCTGCCGCCACCAGCACCACCCGTGGTGGTAACGACTGTCATGCCCACCCCTGTTCTGCCTGACACCCGCACTGTCACACCGTTGCTGGCCCCGGTGACCATGGCACCGTACTATGCTGCAGCTGCTCCAAGACCATGCCCCCCCTCCAACACAGCCTCTGTGGCAGGCTACCCTGTTCCTCCACCTGCTCCTGAGGAGAGGCACCGTGCTGTGACCCCCACACCCATCTCCACTCCCATCACCATCCCGACCCCCATCCCCACACCAACACCGGCTGTCATCAACTACTTCAACAGCAACAGCCATGCCCTGGTGGCTGAGCAGAATTGGATCAACATGGCAGCTGAGCAGCAGGGGAAGGCACCCTCCAGCTCCACAGGATCTTCTACTCCCAGCAGTGTCCGGCATCCTCTTCCCGAGCAGGAAGAGCCACTTGAGCAGCTACTCCCACCCCCAATGGGGCCACCCATTGCTGCAGCCAACAGTGGCAGCAGCACCAGCCTGAGCGGGGCAAGTGGCAGCAAGTGGGATGTGGAGGGTGAGGAGGAGCTGTCAGAAGAACGGCCCGTCTCGCCTGCCTGCACCACTGTGGAGATGCATGAGCCACCGCTGCTCATAGACACGCGGCGCTTGAGCAGGGCCAGTAAGTCGAGCAGCTGCAGAGCCAGGTCAGATGACCTGGCCGTGTAGTGCGGTCACCTCTGCTCTGAGAAGTGGGTGATGGAAGGCAGAGAGGGCAGGGGAGCTGCCCGGGGCAGCCAGGCCTTGCATGGTGGGAGGAAGGCCTGGGCTTCAAACTTTGACGCTTGCTGTTTTTGCACTCTGTGAGTTGTAGTGGGAGAAAGTATCAACATTTTCTAATAGGTCAGGGGTGACCGAAGCCCAGCCCATGGGCCAGGGGACTGATCCCGCTTCGCTTCGCATGTCTATGGCAGATCTCCCAAAGGTAGCCGTAGGGGAGGCCTGCACAGATAAGAGGTGGTGATGGTTGCTGGTCATGTGTCCAGAGGCTGAATTTCATCTGAGAAAAATGTTAATATCCCCAGTGCCCACGTGGCTGCCTGTCATCTCCCTCTTGCCCTTGCCTTCACTTCCACCCTTCATGTAAGCTCTACATGAGCAGTTGCAATGAGTTATTCTCTTCCTCTTAAATCTTGCATAGCCCTGTGGCAAACATAAGGGTGGCATGTTGCCTATTGGCGCTTGTCACCTCAAAGGACCAACTTGCCATATTAAAGGTGACTCAGTCTCTTCCATATAACATGACTTAATGAAGCCTTTGTGCTCATGGCAAATTGCCGGCGTGGTCCTTGGCCAGGCAGAGTTTAGGTAACCCCTGTAGTAGATTTTTGAGGTTCATCTTTCTATAACTTTTTTTACTCTTGACCTGTTAGGAAGTGTTCAGTTTGACCTTCTAGTCAGTGTTTGCTGACCATGATCACGCCATGTTTTTAAGCCTACAAATATGTTTGAGCATGTTTGCTTATAATTTTAGATGACTTCTGAAATTGCTTAGAGGAGGACAGGAATTTAAACCACACCTCAGAAATTATTACACAGAACAATTTCTCTTCAGAAAGCAAGGATTATGATTTCAATACATTGTGGCCCTATACATTGCCCGTGGACAAACAATAGGATAAAGTACAGCTCTGCATTTTAGACTATTAGGTATTGGCTTAAGTTTGTTGGGAAAATGCTTTTTTAGAAGTAAACATGAGTGCATATTTTTAAGTATTTGAATATTTTGAGAATTAATTTTGATCTGTAGGTTTAAAATTACTAGACTGTGTAATTAATCATTTTAGTTTGATCTTACAAGAAAACGTAAGGGGAAAGAAACTTACTAATGGTAAAATTCCCAAAGCAACATTAATTCCTGTTGTATTCTACCTGTTCCTTTAACTACAATCTGTTGTGTCTTACAGGTCAGTGAAAAAAGATTTAGACAATATTGTATTGCAGAAAAGGTGGCTAAAATATCTGTAGCACATGCTAGTGGCTGATGGGTGTGTTCTGATCAAACTGAAGTCACTTGCAGAATTTCCATTCAATTTAACAAGGAGCAAGATTTAGGGATGGATCTTGCATGCCTTATTCAAGTAAAACTAGCGTTCCCATGGAGTTTTGGGAGCTAGAAAGAATGTAGATTTGGGGCCTTAGATAAAGACATCAAAATCCTCCTTTTGACAATTATGTTTCCCTTGAAAAATGGGTGGAGGAAGCTACTGGTATTTTTTTCTAAATTGCAGCTTTCCTTACAACTGGCTCTGTTCTTTATTCCTTTGTAACAAGTGCTCTCACTGACATTAGTCAGAATTTTGTATGCCTGATAAGGCTCACGAGAGTTTGGGTACAAAAGGAATGCAGGATTAGGCCCAACTTCTGTTCCAGTTAAAATCCAAAAGAACTGAAGCTCAGAGTCAGTCCTACTGCTGCTATAAATCAAAAGTACTGTAATTGGAGAAGAGTAGTCAAACACACCGGGCTAACTCTTTGCATCTTCAAAGTGTTTGGCCCGGCAGAGGAGTCCTTACTCAAGCAAAGCATGGTCACCCTGTGGCAAGTAGTTACAATTGCCAGTTGCCTCTGCTGTTAAGTGTTTTCCTGAATGTGTTCATTTAATTCAAATGTTAAAATATATTCCCAGCACTCAGTATTAAACCTGTATTTTTACTGCTTTCTGAGTAGACACAAGTAAACTCTATGTAGTTTCTCATGATCAGAAGCACTGTTCTACAACTCTTGCCCATGATATCTCATTACTTCCTTGACCTGCCTGTGATGAACCAGGTGAGGAGAAGTGTTACTGCTGCCACTGACCTTGGCGGCACTTGGGGGCAGACACTGCATTGAGAATCAATGTACAGTAGTACAGTAAAGGTATTTTCTATTAGGTGTGCAGCTTCAGGTATGCTCTCGTGAATTTTCTGTTAAAAGCCATAAAAAACCTTTCTGCAAGAAAGATGCAAGCTAAATTTCTACTTTATATTGTACCCATGCAACTATGCTGAACTTAGACTGAAGTTGATAAAGTTGCTTAGATGTAAACAAAGGCATTTTAATACTCAAAAATTTGTAGATTTACTAGCATCTATGCTAGCAGTTATGTAAGTTTTGCTAAATGCCAAGAACTTAGTATTCCTGAGATAAGGCAGTATGCATCTCTGTATTTTAGTACATCAAAATTCATGAGCTATATTTTCCTTTCTTTTATGCTTCTGAAGAGTAAAGTCAGAGTCTCTCTGGAGTGTATTTATAGAAACCAGACCATCTGGAATATGTGGGGGTTTTGTATCAACACCTGAGAGCAAAACTGACTTCTTGTTTGATGGCGCTCTGAATCTTGCAGTCCTTACTTTAGAACAGTCCTCACAGAGTGTGTCCTGCAGGATTGCATCTGTATGATATATAAAAAATAATAACAAAGATAGGTTTAACATAGGATCAACTTATACCTAGTCTACCTTTTTCAAATTAACATGTATCGTTAGGCCTGCAGAGAGTTCAGGTGCTTTTGTGGTATATATGGTATTTTCAGGCAGAGTAACTACTGGAATGCTGTTAATTTTTCCTGTTAGGTGAAGCCTGGGGAGAGAAATGTAACTCTACTAAAAACCCCTAAGAGAGATCTGACAGAGCAGCCTCTGCATCCAAGCAGTACTGGTCTAAAAAAGCAACGCTACAACTCACAGGTTGTGCTTTTTAAATCAGTTTAAGTTCCATCGTGTAACTATACACTGTGAAGCTTTTTCATTACCTACAATTCCGTTTGGAGTCCAGTAATCGTTTCTTCGCTTAAGCCCAGATAACTCATGGCAGAACTCCCCCTTAGTGCTTACTAATCACATTCAGCTGCTGCATCACATCTGGAATCAGATTTGATGAAAAAAAATTCCTGTTGATGTGGCTGATTTTGAGTACTTTATGCATGAATCATTACTGAATTCTAGATGCTATGAGTAATGCATAACTATGAAGACTTCCATAGTTCTAGAAAATATGTGCAAACACCAAATAACTTGCTGAACAGAATCTATTGGCAAATATAATCTGATAATTTCCAAGTTGTTTACTGTTTCACATGAATTAAGTCCAAAGAGGGAAATTATACTTGATTTAGCTTGGTCATATGGCTGTTCAAGCCACAATCCTGAAAGATCCTATACATGTACATGAGACCAATAGGTAAGTTACTGCAAAAGTTGAAGTGAGAACAGAATTATGCCAGGTATTAGGCAAACTGAAAAAAAAAAAAAATACTCATATTTTGTTCTTTTCTTACTGGAAGTTAAAAAAAAGAAAAAAGGCTAAGGTAAGCTATGGAAAAGGAGAAAACTGAAAAAAAGATACTCTTTGAACAAGTTACCATGATGTGCTACTCTTTTAGGAGTAAGTCAGCTCACTGGCATTAGTTGACCCTGCTTGGAGCATTGGGGGTTGGACTACATGACTTCCAGAGGTCCCTTCCAACCACTATGATTATATGAAACATATTTTCCAAATCACTGATTTCGTTAGTACATTATAGTTTTACAAAGATACGGTAAATTTACAAAGCTACAAGATTACAGTAAAAAAAATACACAAATACATAAGTTCTTGGCCGTGGATGCAGTTGATCTGGTTTCTGTCACTGAGCTTTTTTAATTAGTGCAACTGTCAGCTAACACAAAAGAAAACAGTTTAACAGTTTAATTCCCCCAACATTTCTTCCCTTTGTATTTTGATTAAGCAAAGACAGCCTGCTAGAACCTTCCCTTTATTAAAGTGGAACATGAAAATCAATTTCTTGTTTTTTCATAGCTAAAAAAGTGCTCCTTGAATTTGTTGGTCCATGCTGGTATTGAAAAATTGTAACTTCTTGAAAATAGGTAGCATGCACTGAAAAAGCAGGTGAACTGTGCATTTTTCTGGTGTAAGTTGTGTGCACAGTGGTACCAGGAATTGCTTTTGCTCAGTATATTTGTATGTCAGGGTGCTTAGAGCTCATTAAATGTCTGACATTTTGCAGCTCTCGAGATTATTTTCTGGTGTGAATATGTAAGTGTAGGATCAGTAAAATAAGGCAAGCTTTAAAAATCAGATCAGTACTTAGGTCCTGTTTTGGTTAGCCACGGGACCATCTCCTCAGCTGCTATAAACTGTTGTACTCCACTGAGTTCTTGTGGGTGTCAACAGTCTGCAGAAGCAGAGCATTGAGCCCCCAGGTCTTTTTGTTTAATACAGACACTAACACCATGGATTTGAACAGGCTGGGGTTTATTATTATTATTATATACCAAATTGTTTTACTTTTTCTTATGAAATGTGTGCTCTTGTAATTTTGATTTTCTGAAGTTTACAATCAGTTTTTGATTTCATATTGCACATTTGGATAAAATAAACAGTTTTCTAAGCTTACAGTTGTGTAAGAAGTAAAAGAATGACTCTGCCAATATATTAAAACTAAGAGAGAAATGGGTTAAGGAACTCTTCAGACATAAGGCAGTCCCATTAAAGAAGGTTTAACCTAATCACTGATCAGTTTTCTCTGTGTATTTGAAATATGGGAGCAGGATATATAGGGAGCACACTATAGAAAACGATAACTTTTCATCATTAACTCAATTATCACCAAATAAACTAAAGTTATTATTGATGTGCTTTCTTGTGTGGTTAGAGATTCAATGACAAAAAGTAGCTGTGACATACATCCTTTGAGCACTAAATTTACAGCCTGGTTTAAAAGTCCTGTCAAAAGAAGTTGTGGAGAAACATTGCACTGTTACAATGTAGAGGACTTTTCAAAAGACAAAGGTTTTCTTTCTAGCCAAAACCATGGTTCTGAGCCTGCAAATACAATTTTATGCAAGTTACTTTTACCCTTGCAAATAAGACCATGAAAGGTAATGGGACTATTTGCATAAGCATAAAACGCTGATATGAAAAAGAAATTGTAGATTTGCAATTTAAGTTTGTTGTAAGATGCTGATCAAATTCTAGAAGTTTCAGTCCTTGAAGAGTTATGGAAGATACGTGAACATATGTTAATGTGGAGAATATATTCCTAATTTCCATTGACACCGTTTCTCACAGTTAAAGGGTTGTAAAGTATAAGAAAGCTTACTGAGAGCTTTCTTGTGCTTATCAGATGCTTGTCTTTTACATGACAGAATCTGAGAACAAACACAAGTTTCCTGGGCTGTCAGGAACTTGTAACAATAGCAACAGCAAACAGTTAAAAGTACTGTCTTCAGAGAAGTGCCTTGCGTATTAAATTCTGTAAGAAACAAGTTGATGTAAATGTTAATTTACCTCATATGTTTACAAAATTATGACTAAATAAACTTTTTGTACCACGGCATTGTCTCTTTTAGATTAAATTTTCATCGTTGTATAGATGGTCTTTTAAAATGGTAATACATTTCTGTCACTGGGCTTTTTTAACTAGTGCAGCTGTATTGCTAAAGAGAACTCACTTGCCTCTGACCAAGAGCACGTTTTACTACAATGTATGTGGCCAGAATATGTTGCTTCCTTTTTGTTTAGATGAAAGTTTCAGTGCAAAGTTCCACAGTTTTTTCACTTGAAGAACAGCCAAAGTACTCCCAAGACAGCTGACAGCATCAGCTGGCACAGATGCAGCTGTGCTCTGGGCTTTCCCTCCCTTGGGACACAGCCACACTGTCATCACCTCACAGCTACTGTCTCCTAAAGAATTTCTGACTGAAGCATGAAATATGGATGTTCTACTCTTTATCTCTGCAGGTTTGTGTGTTGGTGTGGGTCCTTTGCTGCTGCACTGAGCAAAGCAGCTAGATGGAGGAGAAGTAAAAAGTCTGCCCCTTTCAGGTGTCATCCACAGCTGTCAGGGTATAGCACAGAGCCTAATGGTAATGGGAAGAGATGTACTGGGGGCAGCTCTCTATCCTCCTCCAGTAAATCTCAGTACAATTGTGCTGGTAGCCAAATGAGAGCACCCCCCACACCCTCGTACAGCTGCTATTGTCCCCAGGGCACTGGCACATGAGCAATCAACTGGACTTTAGCAAGCATTTTCACTGTGACTGCACTAAGAATGGGATTTAACTAAGCACATCAGTGCTTTCACACTCCCTATCTCAGCAGGAATAGGAATATATATTGTCTCCCAAGGAAACAAGATGTCAGAGAGTCAGGTCTTAGTAGAGATGACATTTTCATCATTTTTGGCAACTAAATGTGCATCAGGTCTAATCATCTTTGTGTCTATTTTCAGCTGGCAATAGAGTAAACAGATGGTTATCCAATATCATAAAATTGAAGAGAGAGTCTTCCCATAAAGACGGCCTAGGAAGAATGTGTTATTCCTGGAGTGTCATAGTCCAAGAAAACAGGGTGTCTGAGGAAATACACATTTTAGCACTTACAGGTATGTGATATTAGATATTATGCTAGATTACAGGTAACTGTAAGTACTGTTACTACATTAGTAGAACAGTTGGATTGCACCAGCTGTTCTTCATTGTGTAAGTTGTTTGTTTTTTTTTAATTTTTAGAAATGAATTAGTGGTATATAGCAACAAAATGTTGTCCTTCATGGGTAGTTACCTCCTTTTCTTTTTCTTGTGATAGGTGATCTGTGTATTTTTGTGTCACTAGCAGTAGTACAGGGTCTATCAGAACTATTTTTAGTATCTAGACGAGAAACTTCAACATGTGGGCTTTCACCATACTTTGTCTTTAAGGGCGACCCTCAGCACTTGTAACAGTGGCTACAGATGTGGGTAAAGTGCCTGGTGCTATAAGGAGCAGGAATAAGCAGGCTAACACCAAGGTCACAGAGAGCAGCATGGACTCCCTATGTTTGTCTGCATCTCTGACATAGCCAGCTCTAACCTGTGTGTGTGGTGGGTGCCTCTTCTCAGCCAGATATCTGTAATTTTTGATATTGTCTCTGGAGAAAAAGACCAATCAAATACCTGCAGTTCTTCATCCTCATTATTTATTTGTCCCATGAAAGTACGGTAAAATATATTAAAATGTCTAGATCTTTGCATTTCTAAGTAGTGTGAGACATGTTTTTTTAAAGAGTGCCTATGCGATATATCTAGGGTGTATGTTTGAAAATACCAAGGGCTTAAGAAGTTCAAACTCTCAAAAGGACAATACACTTTTCTGTGGAATACATTTTTCCTGTGTTTGCATCATATTTACCAAAGTCAGTCCATAGATGGAGTAAAGTGAAATAAAACTTTACTTTCCATGTGAGATTGTATTTCTATACCTCTCAATTAAATGAAAACTAAACCAGAAGAGCACAAAGTTATCAGCTATCATACATCTCGCTCTTCCCCAGTTGGAGAAGATTAAACTTTCTAAAGATTTTGGCTTTAAGGAATGTTGTGGTCTTCTGAGCAGAGACTAAGGGATAATCATGGTTGAACTATCCAGCCACACAGAGGAACCTAATGTTTGCTTTGCATGGCTCATGTAGTGAGGTTTGCTATGTAAATTTTGCACAAAATGCAGAAGTAAGCAGCTGAAGATGGTTTGCTTAAGCCAACTAATTGATGGTTAGATTATGGATCTTCTGAGGGGAAAGTATCTTCATTATGTGTGGAAGATGAGGAAAGGCAGAGACATCAAATTAAGAGTAGTTACATTTCTTTTCAGTCCCAGTGAGAACTGGAAAGAAATGTTTAATACTGAACTGTACCAGGCCTCTAAAACAGAGGTGGCTTTCATACCCCATTCATGTGTTTATAGAAAAACTGAAACAGCAAGCAAATCTTTCCACGCCTGTAAAAAATTATGTACCGGTATGTCTGTTCCTGTAGAAATAGTAGTTTGCTTGGACAAGTGCATTTTGAACTGGGAAGAGCCTTTGCACACTGCACACAACTCCATGAGTTCTCTTTCATTTGGGGATGAAGGTTCTGATTTAAGTGAAAGGGGGCAAGCTTATGACAAAACTGGTTGTGAGACGGCAACTGGAGGCACACTAGTGCTATAGAACTAGAGACTAGAGATGAACCCAGTAAATGGCTATTTTTTTATTTTCTTTATTCTTTTTTTGCCTTTAAAAGAAAAATTTGCCATGTAAAAAGTTCACTAATCCTTGAATATTCACCACTGTCCTCAACAGGGAGTGAACTGTTAGAGAGGAACCTGAGTCTCCTTGCTAACGATCAATTCCCATCACCTGGCTTTGTTCTGCCACCCACTGCTTTTGAAAAGTTTCTCTTACAGAAAGATTATAGGCCCTAGGAAAATGCTTTCAGGAAGAGGACTGTCCTTGCTCCTGTTGGCCTGGTCTGCGAAATAAGAGCTCATCACTGCAAAATGATAGTTCAGCTCTCATTCAGAATTTGCATTTCCCAAGGGATCTTGAGATTTCAAATCAGAACGCAATAAAAATTCACAGATTCTTCATGAAACCAAGCCTGAGAAATTTTCTCTCAAGGAGTTTGCATTAGAAAAACTTCAAGACAATTTTGGAAGCAATGTGTGATTCTGGAATTCAGTTCTTTTTTCTACTTTATATTATTTTAAAATAATATAAATGGTGTGTGAGGGGCAGCTGCACCTCATGAAGCATCAAGCCAAACAAAATGGAGATGGTGATGATGAGGTGATTTCCGAGCTCTTCCTTTTAGGCATCTAAATTGTATGTATAGTGGTTTTAGACACCTAGTTGTTAATTTGAATCTTATTCCTTCATCCCTGGGTTGAAAGCTTTCATACCTAGAATGCTGAAGTGTCATCTCTTTCGATACTTCAAATATGAAAAGAATCCTATTTCTGCCTTGTAATCTGGAGCATGGACTGCTTTCCATCTGTGCGTAATGGAAATGATTAAACGTATTTGCTTAGGTGTTGAAATCTGTTACAGCTAAAGCCATGACCTAACTTTCTAACAGTTTTGTGTATCACTCTGAATTCTTTCCCTACAGTTGCTATAGCAAGTCATGCATGACATTGAAATGTGCATTACAAGTTTTTTGGTGTATAGGAGAAGTGCAGTGATCTGCACATAATTTGGGCAGTGGTCTTTATTTTCAGCTGAAAGAATTCTCTCAGTTGCAACAACATAAATCCAGCGTAACTCCACCACACTGATGTAACACAGATAAGACTTTCTTTGTGTTTAAATGACTGCAGTGAACAAGATCAATTGCAAAAAGAATAGTTCTTTTTTCAAGAAAGATCTGCAAGTTCAGTACATAATGAGCCAAATTAATCTCTACTATACACTCATTTCAGTGGCGTTGCAACAGGAATGAATTTAGCCTGAAGCCACTTTAAAATAACTCATATATAAGCATGCACAACTAAATGTATTACGCTTTAAACAAACTCAGCATTGTCTGCAGCACAGTTGGTCTGTTGAGCCTCTGAAGCTAGGAACTAGCCATTGTGTACCGAGTTTGTTTAGACAGTACCATTTTTGTTCAATTGGCTACATCCGCGGTATTTTAGTGACAGCAGAAATGTTCTCTTTAGCTACAAAGTGACTTTGTAGCTGTCAGACAGGATTTTATTTAGGATGTGTATGCCCTAACTCTTGTGTAGTTGAACGAAAATGATAACCAAATATAGAGAAATAGGTTCACAGATTTGTTTCACCAATTCTGAAATATTTGAGCTTAACTCTTTGAGTTACCCCTTTAATTAAAAAGGGATTTAAATGCTCTTACAGAGGAAACCCTGTGAGTAATACAAGTCCAAGGGTGTGAAGATTAAACCAAATCTGACCCAGAAAGAATTAATTCAGCTTTAGATAAGTTAATGTACCATAAGGTTTTCTCTGTTTTCAGGCTTGATTTCTGTATAGTTTTCAGTTATAAATGTTACAAGTGACACCAGCTATTGCTACACCCATTGGAGCCCCTCAGCCTACAGCCAATGTGGTTCTTTTGGAGATGAGTATCTGTTCAGACTCCACCAGAGGAACTCCTGTAATTCTTTGGGGCTTCAGTTCCCTGACCATCTTGCCTGCCCATTGCTGGATCCTCTCCAGTTTCTTCACATCTCCCTTGAACCGAGGGCCGTGAAACTAGACATTCTACTCCAGGTGTGGCCTCACTGGTGCTGAGTAAAATTAAGCCAGATTTGAACATGTTAAGGCTGTTCCTAGTAAGAATCCTTGCACTTAAAAGAATATCATCTTCTGTGTCGTGCATTGTCCATTTTACTGCATCATCTATCAAATGTCTTTTGTCTCTGCTTGGGTTTATTGACTGTGTGTGTTGTCACCTCATCAAACACAGAGATTCAACTTTGTCTGAAAAACTGAATATAATGATGTAAGCTCAAGTCCAGACCTGGCAATTCTGCTTTTGGCTTGATGGGGTGGGGACAGAGGAGGTAACTGAAGAGGTTTCAGCAGGCCAAAGACAATTTCCACTTTTTCTTAGCTGGCCACTCTAGGAAGAGTAAGGTCACACCACTTTGGATATTTATAGGGTTTCCTACAGCAACATGGTTTATAAATAAGTAGGGATCTCGGGGCAGCTTTCAATAACAGAGAAAAAGAAAGTCTACCCTTTCTCAGAGTTTAAAAAGCTGCCACTTGTGACACTTTTCCTTTGATTAGAGCTCCAGTCATTGTCTGTGGTTCCGCAGAGCTGTCTGGGCAACTTGCTTTGCAAACACCCCTTATTTTTAAAATACAATTAACTTTCAGGTCCTTTCCACCTCCCTGACACAGTCTTGCCTAATCTCTTCTCAATGTCATCCAGTATTGTCTTGGCAATTTTTAACCCTGCTTGCAGTAAGGTTAATGGCCTTACTGAACTGACACATTTGAACTGACCTGCATCAAGCCTCTGGCATGTCTGTGGCTTAGCAGACTTTCTCCTGCATAGCTTCTGTAACGGCCTGGCATTTAGACAGGAGTTCGGGCCTAGCAATAGTCCATCAAGATGGTCAGGGGACTGAAGCCCCAAAGACAGGTTGTAGGAGATGGGCTTAGTCAGGTGTAGTGAAGGCTGAGGATGTAACAAAGAGTCTAAAACTATTTATGAGGGAGTTACAAACACAATAAAAAATAACTCTTCTTGGTCATGGCAGATGATAGTGTAAGAAGTAGCAACAGCCAGAGGCTTGGCTTGGGACATTCAGAATGGACATTAAGATAGTCACTTGGAGTATTGTGTGCAGTTCTGGTGTCCTCAACACAAAAAGGACATGGAACTGTTGGAACAAGTCCAGAGGA
>JASSUY010009264.1:0-11535 GCA_032466535.1 Forpus xanthops | reverse complement strand
AGGGACTGTAGTGATAGGACAAGGGGTAATGGGTTCAAACTTAAAGAGAGGAAGTTTAGATTGGATCTGAGGAAGAACTTCTTTACTGTAAGGGTGGTGAGGCACTGGAGTGGGTTGCCCAGGGAAGTTATGAATGCTCCATTGCTGGTGGTGTTCAAGGTCAGGTTGGACATAACCTTGGGTGACATGGTTTAGTGGGAGGTCTTCCTGGCCATGGCAGGGGGTTTGGAACTAGATGGTCTTAAGGTCTTTTCCAACCTTAACTATTCTATGATTCTGTAATTCTATGATGGTGGGATGGGATAATGCTCTTGGAATCCTTGGAAGTATTGAAGACTTGGCTAGATAGAGACCTGGCTGATCTAGTGTAGACCTAGTGTTTGGGATGGTCAGTGGGAGGCTGAATTAGAGATCTCCAGAGGTCCCTTTTAACCAGAATTTCTCTGACGCCATGGTACTTTTTATCTCCTCTCATTACACAAAACCACGAAGAAGCAAAAGGTATTTATGCAACTCTGACAGATGGTGGTTGCCTAAAACACACAGCCCAGGTGTTCGTCTGATGGAGTGTGAACACACAATGATCTCCAAAAGAACCACATTCACTGTAGCTATTTCTGAATCATCTTCAGCTTCTCAAAATCCCTGTTTTGGTATCTGCTCATCAATACCTAAATATGAGTTGCATACAAAATTGAGAATTCAGTTTTACTTAGAGCCAGTGCTACTCATTGTTTTTCTAAACCTAACCCTCATGTAAACATGCCTATAAATTGATTTAGCTTAACTCTACTGTGAACATTCCCTTAGCCTAATTTCAAGCAGAATTTCATAGGTGATTTCTTGAGACAAACTTAAAACATAGCCTAAAAGATAATAGTCTTAAAAGATGCAAACTTGGGTTGCACTCTAAAGTCAGTCATGAAAAATGAAGCAGTCCAATACATATTGGATATCTCACAGATAAACACACATCATAAAGAGATCCAGACATAGAAACCTGCTTGGTTCTGGGACAGCTTCCAAGGACAGAGATCTCTGCTTGTAAAAATGGAATATTTTTTGATAGGGCAGCCAGTATCACCAGACATGGACGTGGCAGGCTAAGGTATGCTTTGCCGCCTTCGTGGCTCAGAGGTATTTTTTTTCCTTGAATGAAGTGTTTCATCAAGCATTGAGTCCTTGATTTGACTCTTGCTCTGGCACTGGTCACCAAATTATTTCATTTCATTTCATACTGCCAGGCATCTCTGCATTCTGCTGCAGTGATAGTGTTGACACAGTCCCACACACTGGAGTCTGCTCACTTTAGGATGCTTATCTGCCTGTGGCATGAACCCAGTCACACTCAGACCCTGTGCAGCAGTTTCTCTGGCCAGATTTTCTGCCAAATGTGTGATGCGTCTTTCTGCATTTTTCCCCAGAGCAGCTGATTGTGGAGCAGGTGAGTGGGTATCTGAACCAGAAAGGACATGCTCACAGAATACATCCATGCCTGAATTATAAATATTTTGTACTATATAAATAACAAATGAGTATCTGTGATATACAAAGGGAATCTGTCTGTCTTTAACTGTTTCCAGTACTGGCCAAGAATGATAACTTTTGGCTGGAAGAAGTCCCAGCCAGAGTCCTCATGTGCAATGTTCCTCTGTGTTGCAGACAGAGCCCTTTGTTGTGCATCATCACCAGAACTTGGTTAGCTGGCTGGTCTTTTGGCAAGCAGTGGGCAATTGAATTTTTCAAACCCTGCTTTTCAGGCTATGGTGCCTAATTTTCATATGTAACAAACTAAGATAAAATTCTGTCTATCAATCAGTCTCAAAGCCACGATTTGTTGGCTGTCCTTACATATGTACCAAACATGGATAACCCTGAGGAGGAGAACCAAAGAGTTAAATCTAAAATGGAGAGTAGTCACCAAGGAGGTATTTTCCCTTCTGTATACCAGGCTGTGTTATCACTGTGCTGTGCAGAGATAGGCGTGAATGACACAGTGAAGTGGGCCTGGGAAGCGTAATCAGCTTCATGTGCCTTAGTCCTGCAAGCTCAGCTGGTCTGTTTAGAAGAGTGACTGCAAAGTACTGGACACCAAGCCAGAAAAACACTTTCTAAGTATCAAAAATCCAACTGACCTGTTGACTTAACTGAGTATTTTTCAGTACCTTTGAGTTCATGTCAGAAAGGGGAGGAATTGAAACTGTGTTTGTCAGCCTGGCATTGCTGAGGGGGGCCAGCTGGCTGGAGTAACTTCTAAAAATGACCGCCTGCCAAGGCTGGATGGACACTGTGGGTAAGCTTTGGCACTCACTGCCCCTCTTATGAACTAAGTGTAGCAGCTTACCTTAATACTGACTCTTCTCCAAAATGATCCCCCAGGATCTTAGTACATTCTCTTTATGGTCAGTGTTAATCCCACAGCTATGAAACCTCGCTTCTCTTAGCAATGCCTTTGCATTAACCTTGAGAAAGTCCTGCCACTGCTCAATGCCTTATTTTCCCCATCTGAAAGAGGTAGCTATGGCTTTTCACCTGCTTTTAGAAGCGCTTTCACATCTCCAGATGAGAAGCCTTATGTTGTACAGAGATGACTTTCAGCCACTGCATTCCTGGGTTGTCTCTTACAGTCTACTAACTCTGCCCCAGAACCTTTCAGTGGAAAATAATTACCTATGGTTAGTTTCAGGAGGCAATTACAGATGACAGTTTGTTCTTTGGAGGATCTCAGGAAGTGAAGAGAAAATCCTTTGGAGTAGGCTTGAACATGAACCAGACTTTGGACAGAATGGCACTGGGAGTGGGAGAAGCCTCTAGGCAGTGGATGTTACTCCATCCAGCTTGCAGCAATGGGAATGGTGCCTAGCTGTTTGTCTCCCTGCTCCCATGCAGATGTTGACACACTGAATGTAACTGTCACAGGAGACAACTTGCTGACAGTGCTAGAAATGAGGTTGAGCAATGAAAGTGCACCAGTACTCAGTCCTTCACTCTTGTTATTCTGTTACACCAGCACTTGAGATCCCAGCTGGAAGTACTCTGGGCTAGTGTGGATGGAAAGAAGCTGCTTCATCTGAACTGTTAAAGAAGACCTCAGCATCATCAAATTGCTGTTTCCCATAGACAATAACTTTCAGCTTTGACAGAAAACTTGAGGGAAAATGATTAACGCAAAGAGAGAGATTAAATGCTTTTAGCATCTTGTTAGGAAATTAATTTGGCATTGGTAAAATATAACATTTTTTTTTGAAGTTGTGCCACACAGACAGGATCAGAGATTATTTCTTCTAGAATAAATCAGCAGTAGATGCTGCACAGATACGACACTGGTGTAGTGCAGATAAAGCCCAGTGTTAAGATACTAGAATACAAGGAGTTGCTGAGGGGTGCAAGGCTGAATGATGCAAAGACAGAGATACAAAGATACTGAGAGATGCAGTGATGCGAGATGTGAAGACAGAACCAATGACAAGTTGGATGTCGGTACATGAGATCTGGAGATTATTTTGTGGCTACTGCCCAGGAAAGAAACTGTTGCTTTCAGCACTGTTTGGAGAGAAAGTGAAAAATTGAGTGACATAAAAAGTAGGATGTTGTAGCATTTTATAATTTACATGCCTGAATCTCATCTATTGTGTTTGCTGGCATTGGCCTCATGTGGGCTGTAAAATAAATGTGTAAATCTGGTAGAGGCAAATCAGACAACGCCATTACGGCAATGAGCTCAGGCTGCCCTGGCATTTTGAACTTGTTTTACTTGAATATCAACACCACCATCTTTTTTTGTTCTTACACAAGATATGCTTCCAGGAATATACTCTAAGATGGAAGAGTTATTGCTATCTTTTTTCAATTTAATAATCTCCATACATTTTGCAGTCTTACTGATCAATCCTAACAGAGATTATATTGCTGATACCACTGAATCTGCTTTGCCAGGAGCAGAAGAACTAGAGAAAAAAAAATCATTTGCTAGTATTTGGGCTTGTAATAAATTTGTTATATTTTTAATTTGCATAAATCTGTCAATATTTTACAGAACCAACAGAGCTAGGTAACTTCAGGAAGCATTCATTTAGTGTGAAATGATTCAACATCGCAAAAATCTGTGTGATGCAAAGTTCCTGCTCCTGCTTCTCCCTTCATAGATTGTGTGTTTGAAAATCCATGTGTCTGCATGGACTTGATGGTGGTACCCCCACATAGAATGCTTCCTTATAGGAAGTTTCAGAATGGGATATATGACCATGAGGAAGGCATATACGGTGAACACTGTCCCAGTAGTGCATGTTGAACAGCTGGGTTAGCAGCCATTGGTGAATTATCTGTAAGATGGAAAATAACTTTCTAGCACATGGGTTTGATCCAGAAGACTTGAAGGCTTCCTCACATTTCTGCATTTCTGAGCCCCTGGAATCAAACTGAAAAATTGTATCCAAAAGAATTAAACTGCTTTTAAAATACAGTCACAAGATGCGTTTTCCACACTCTGATTTCTACTTCCATTATTTCTATTCTGATGCTTTACATTTATTCATATTGCCAGTAAAATAAAGAATGATCCTGAATTTCAAAAGGGCCATACCTGCTGGAGACCTGAGCAAGGTTTCCCCTGCTGGGAGAGTTAATTCTGTCTAGTTTTGATTTCACCTGGGTTTTCGATGTGCACAAACCAGAAGTCTGTGTTTGTCTTTTCACACCTTGGAAATATAGGCTGCTGAGGCTCCTACTTTTCTCAGAAAATGGCAAGGAAGAACAAACAATAGCCCTTTTCCTGGAAGTTTTGTATGCTCTACTCCTCCCTCCCTACAGAGCTGATAATCTTTGCTATTACTTCTAAAGGGCTCACTCAGAAGAGCAAGGGCAGTTGATGGTAAAGCCCAGAGTAGTTCATTAAGTGCAGAGGATGCCTGAATGGTGGAATGGCAATTAGTGTTCTAAAGGCCTAGCTACAGATAGACAAATCTATCTTAAAGCAAAAACATATTATTTAGTCCTCATGTCACGTTTCTTGCTCCCACCCCTCCTTTTCCCATGGAAAGGGCAGAACACATCTCATCTAGCACTGGTTGCCAAAGTGCTGGTCAGCTTGTGCATCCCATTCAAGCAGAGTCATCCAGTAGGCAATGGGGAGAAAGTGGTATTTCCAGACAGCCATTTACCCCTCAGTACCCTGATTCCCCAGTGCATGACAAACTATTTCTCCCAAGTTTCCTCTGACAAGTGCTTTCCTAACCCAGGGCCAAGGTGTCAGGACTGGTGAGCCACGGGCATGAAACCCACCCCACTCTCACACAAAGGAATGGGTTCTCAGTGTCCATTAGGAGAAATAAAACACTTTTCTGAGCAGTCCTTTCCTAAGGGCATATTTATATAACAAATAATTCATTGTCTGCTCATTGTCATAAGCTTGTTTGCTTATTGTCATACAATGACTGCAGTTTCAGTGCTTTTCTTTAGATACAGCTTTAAAGGCATACTTCCTGACATTAAAGCTGCTCATACAGCTTTTAAGTTCCATTTTATGAAGTTCAGAGGTTGAAAAGTGATATCACATATTGTCCACACCCAGCATCAGCTGAGTAGAGCTGCCAAGGGCAAACCAGCTGGCTGGGGAGGCCATGAACGCTGTATGGACATATTTGTGAAGTTACCTACAGAGCAATGAGAGGTTTTTCTCTGAGAAGACGGCTGATTCAAGAAGATGCCAATGTGGAATGAACGAGGCCTTTCTGGCTTCCTAGGGAGTATCCGGGCTCATAAACTTCTGCTCATGTGAAAAACATAATTGTTGCTCTTGAGGCTCTTGAGGAGGTAACAAGGCTAAACAACCAGGTGTTCTCTGACATTTCTCTTCCTCCAGCTTCAGAGGGTGATACCTTGCCTTGAACAGTAATTCTCCCGGGAGTTTTGAAGGAAGATGCTGTCATATGCTGATTAGCCAATGAAGAACAAACTGTTGTACTCTGAATGAACTTCGAGCTGCTTAGGAATTTTTTTCTGTTGCTGAGGGTTGGTCCTAATACTGTGCTGCAGTCCCAGTCTTTCCAGCATGCTTTTCTTTGACTGATCTTCCCTTTAGTTTCTTTAGTCCTTTTCAACTTCATCTTTTTAAACACAATGGATTTCCATGTTGATAATTTGGATGGGACACTGCATTGCAATGTCCTAGCAGTACTGTCTTTAGTTCAGCAGTGAATCATGCAGCTCCAAGATACTGGAAACCATGGACATGATTTCTGGTAACACACAGCAGTATTCCTTTTTTGCTGACCTTAATTTCCCTTTCCTTTTAGTAAAGCTGTGTGAAGATGTTTCTGATCCAAAGGACACATTTTGAACTCCTGTTGCTGCCGTCACTGTAAGGGAGACAAAATTCAATCAAGCAGAGAAAGTATTGTGGGCAGAGCAACCAAGAGCCGCATGCTTCATTTTACTACATTCTGCAATCTTGTTCCTCAATTTGAATTTGAACATTGTGCCATGCTCTTGCCAGCTATTTAGAGACTGAAATAACGGTAGAAAGGGGTTCACATCAAGAAAAGACCTATATGAAAAAAGCAACTAATACATAGCTGCATGTGAATCATAGTTCCTGGCTGCAGTTTCCTGGCTGTGAGGGCTATAGAAAACGGTTTTCTGCTGTGCAGTCAGGTCTGTGTCCATCTTCTCCAGTAACTCCTGTTTCACTATGGACATCAGCATTTCCCTGTCTCCAGCGAAGACAGTGCCTTGGACTTCAGAGACTTCATATGCTAACTCAATGTGATGATTTCCTCTGTGAATTTTGGCATGCATGTGAATGTTAATGATGCAAACTTTGTAAATATTTACTTAAAAGAATTTGATTGTAGTCAGCATAGGAGACATCCTGCATCAAAAAAAAAGAACTTGGGGAAGATTTTCTGTAAGTAAAAAGCATACGAATGATTTTATGGTTGAGGAACTGGAGTAGGACTAAGACACAGGTTTAGGCTCCAGCTTTGCTGCAGAATTCCTGTCTGATCTGGTCTGAGTCATTTGCTCTTTTTCATTGCTTGTTGTTCGGAAACATGCAGAATTAAAGCTTTTTGTCCTGTTTTGTCTTGATAGGTTGGTTAGTATCACCCAGACATGGCAGACCACCCAGAGAGACTGTGTCCACATTTTATCACAGAATAAGCTTACCTGTCTGCTGGTAATTTAAGTGAGTGCTTCACACTGATATTCTCATTTCCCCTTGTCAGGAGTTACTGCCCTTTCCTAGTTCTGTGAACTAAACTAGAAAAGAATTGAACTAAATCAGTTGTGTAAGGCAGGATATACGCAATAGGTCAGCTAAAGGATCTGGAAAACAGGGATGGTGGGCAGACTGGCCCCAGAATGGTGACAGTGTTGTAATCACGGCTTCTGAATGATAAGGCACTGGAATGTCTCACCACATGCCTTCCCTTCAGGTACAATACTTTTTGGCTGTCTTGAACACTAGAAGTATTTTTTGATATATGTAACTAGAAGATTGGACAGAGAGTTGAAGATGTGTCAAAATTTACAGTAGCACGTTCAGACTCTTCCTTCTAGGTTTTGGCATAAACCAAAGTGTAACTTAAGAAAATGATAACTAAATGACCACTGGAAATAATTTTAGAGCAGAACTGGAGCTGAACTTTTTATATTTACATTTTTCATAACACATTGTGAATTCACTGTTTAAAATGTTGTGGGTTTTTTTAGCATAATAACCAGGTTTAATTTTCTCTTGAGCTTATACATGGAGGTGGATACTGATTGATGAATCCTCATGCCCTGAAAAGACACTTGTTCTAACCAAAACTAGCTGGGAATACTTGCACTTATTTTAACTTCAGTTTTTCCTAGTTATCTAAAGAGATCACACAGTACTTGCTTAAACAAAACATTCAAAAATGCAGTTGTCATCCATTCTATTCCTCTTGTATCTGAACACTTTGCTGTTTTATAATAAATGGTGACATTAGTTCATAGCATGTGATTAAAAAGGATTCATCACACATTAGAGCCCATAATCGCAGCCTATAGTCTCATTTCTCACTGGCATATCCTACTTGACCCTGCTTACTGCAGCACTTCCATTATGCTGTCTAAAAGGACAAGAGGACTGAACAGAAGCAAAAATGCAGGGGTGACCATTGCTTTCACACTCACAGCTATGTGTTCAGTACCGTTACAGCTCTAAATGAATAGAAGAAATCTGGAGTCTGGCCAACACTGCTAAATAGAAATCTCCATCTTCCAACAAAAATGTCCTGATGTGATTAAAATAAACTAAACGACTAAACCAGTAAGCAAGAATATTCTTTCACAGGACACCACTCAAGACAACCTGATTGAATACAGTATCAGCTTCATACTTCACGCACTATCACTGTTTAGTGGTGTTTATTTGCCTTTCTTGTAATACATGATTCTTCCTTGCAATTTCCTTTTCCTTTCTGGTAATATATGATGAGGATAAACGTCAAAAGGTTGAAGGCTACTGACTAGATCTTTCTGTGTAGGTTTGTAATAGGAAATGCAGCACTGACATATTGCTTAGGAAAGAAATGAAGCTATAATAAAGCAAAAACTTACCTTCATGGTTCAACTTGACAGTATCCCAATAAAATCATTAAAATAGTTTTCACGTCTCTATTGGGTAACACAAACAACAAACCAGATCTTTCTTAGTTTAGCTCTTTTATTTTTTCCTCTCTTAAGAGATCTGTGTATCAAACAACGCGAAAACAAAAGGTAGTGAGGTGCTGTCTGAAGCTGAAAGAAACAAGTTTTGTGAGCTGAACCACTTGCAGGACTGTGCCATGGACTCTTAGGCCAGTGGAGGGACAGGGACGCTGCTGCTGGTGTTGGGGTTTTGTGGGATGGGAGGAGAGCTGACAGCCCTGCTGTGGGTGAGGGAAGGAAGGCTTTGCCTCCAGCCCACAGGGCTCCAGCGAACCACATGCTGGTGCCACAGCACATTTTGTATTTTGCTGGAACAGCTTCCAGGTGGAAATATGGTGAGAAAGTCCAGGGTCAAAGTAGAGCCCAGTCTGAGGTTTACCCTGGACATTTCTCTATTTCTTACATTGAATTATCATTATTCATCATTACTCATTTAACTCCTAACCAGTCTTGATGTTTGAAGTTTCACATGAGGTGGCAAAGCACTACTGTTAGGTCACCAACTTTTCTGTCTCAGACCCAGCCACCTCTCCCAGGCCACCAGGACTTGGTGTTGTAGCCCAACACACTTCCTTCCATGCTGAGGGAGTCAGCTGCCAAATCATCACCCCATGGCTGAGGGTGGCTGCAGGTCTCCTGCAGTACTCTGCTGCCTCACTTTACTTCTCTCTGTTTCATCAAACAGGAAAGAAAAATGTGTAGTGCAAAATTCAACTTTTAATAATTATACCACTTTGAATTTGTCTGGCTAACTTTGGCTCTGTCTTGCCTTGCTTTATTGTAACGCTATGTCTGGAAGTTTGTAGCACTGAAAGAGAAGTCCAGAAAAAGAAGGGAGTTAAAATTAGATTACCATTTCCCCCCTCATTCTTAAATAAAATGTATGATTTTTCAAACCCTTTGCTTATTGACTACGTAACTCATGTATCTCATTTCACTCTAAGACGAAACTCTCCAAGACTTTCATTGTTTGTATTCCTGAATTTTCACAGAGTTAACAAAAACGTGGCTACACCAAGCTTCCATTGTATGTGCTGTCAGTTACGCGCTGTGGGCTTTGTTAGGTACTGACTGTGTGTGTGTCCACGTGACCGTCTCAGACACCTCACACAATGGCATAAAAAGGCTCTCATCAGCAACACCAAATTTGTTGAAAAAGAACAAAAAAGATTTCAAACAATTGTCTTTCATTGCAAGAGCATCTATTTTAGTAGGTAGCTCTGATGTATCATATACCATTTAATGAAATTAATACAGTAGTTTGGTGCTGAAAGAATCGGGTATTACTTAAGAAACTGATTTTACAGAATCATAGAATAATTGAATACTTACCTGTCGTGGTTTAAGCCCCTCACGCAGTTTGCTCCCTCACTCCCCCCTCTTTCTTCCCCCAGTCCCGGAGGATGGGAAGGAGAATCGAAAGAATGCAACTCCCACAGGCTGAGATAAGAACAGTTTAGTAACTAAGGTATAACACAAACCATTACTGCTACCACCAATAATAATAATGACAAGGAAAGAGAATACAACTGCTCACCACCCGATACCAAGCCCGACCACGCAGTGCACCCCCCACCCTTCCGGGTCTCTACCCTCCGTTTTTACATCCTGGGCATGACGCGTTGTGGTATGCAATACCTCTTTGGTCAGTTTGGGATTTGTTTCAAATATGATGGACATATTCATATTTGAAAAATCATGGCAGTCAGATGAAGCTCCTGAGCTTGTAGAAGGTGATCCTTGAATATCAACCAGCAGTCTTGGGCCCCCCTGCCCTCTAGGGCTATATCCCATGGAATCTTACTGAGCAGGCTCCTGAAGAGGCCAAAGTCTGCTCTCTTGAAGTCCAGGGCAGTGAGCTTGCTGCACACTCTTCTCACTGTCCTGAGGATCTCAAATTCAACCATCTCATGATTGCTACAGGTAAGGTTTCTCTGGAGCATCATATTTTCAACCAGCCCTTCCCTGCTGCTGAGCACAAGGCCAAATAAGGCACTTCTCCTTGTTGGCTCCTCTATTACTTGCAAGAAGAAGCTGTCTTTCACACAATCAATGAACTCCCTGGATTGCTTGTGCTGGGCAGTACCATCCCTCCAACAGATATCAGAGTGGTTGAAGCCCCCCATGAGAACAAGGGTCTGAGAGCCTGAAGCTGTTCCTATCTGTCTATACAGCTCTTCGTCCGCTGAGTCCTCTTGGTCAGGCAGTCTGTAACTGATCCCCACAGTAATGTCCCCCATTGCTGTTCTCCCTTTAACTCTGACCCACAAACTCTCTGTTAACTGATCACCTGTCCCCAGACAGAGTTCCATATTCTCCAGCCTTTCACTGACATAAACAGCAACTCCCCCTCCCCATCTGCTGGCCTGTTTTTTTGAAAGAGCCTATAACCTTCCATACCACCACTCCAGTCATAGGAGCCATCCCATCATGTTTTTGTGATACCAATGATATCATATCCCTGTAGCCGTGCACACATCTCTAGTTCCTCTTGTTTGTTCCCCATACTATGGGTGTTTGTATAGAGGCATCTGAGCCGAGCTCCAAATAAAGCTAACTCACTGGCTGGAGTGGCTGAAATATCTCTGCATTGCTCCACGCATTTATTACAGTTGCTGGGAACTGACTGGGAGTGTTGGGATGGATTGATGCCCCCTGCCCGCTCCCCCCAGCACATCTAGTTCAAAGCTGCCTTGACCAGCCTCACAAGTCTCCAACCAAAGCAGCTTTTCCCCTTCTTTGTCAGACCAGCTCCACCAGCCCCCAGTAGACCTGACCTCTCAAATTGAGTCCCATGTTCAAAGTACCCAAATCCCTGACTATAGCACCTCTCTTCTAACCATTTATTAACCTGGCCAA
>JASSUY010009262.1:0-33706 GCA_032466535.1 Forpus xanthops | reverse complement strand
GCACACTGCCGGCTCATGTTCATTCTCTCATCAACCAACACCCCCAAGTCCTTCTCCTCAGGGCTGCTCTGAATCCCTTCTCTACCCAACCTGTAGCTGTGCCTGGGATTGCTCTGATCCAGGTGTAAGACCTTGCACTTTAGCCACAGCACAACTGAAAACTAGTGGAAGGTTGAGACTTTTGGGAGAGAATGCAAGGATCTGAGGAACCCCTGTTCTTCAGAACTGTCACATAATCACTTCAGAATGAAAGACTCACTGATTCGACCATAGTATAAATTTCAGATAAGTCACTACGTAAAAATGATCCTTTTCTAATATTGTGACTCCTGGGCCAAAAAATGAGTTCCTGTGCTCTATGAAGAATTACAAGGTCACTCCTGAACATTAAATTAACAGGCTGGCTACCATCACAGGCTCCATTCTGTAGCTGCAACAAACGGCCCTGCACAAATTCACCTACAGCCGCTCCAAACACAGCTTGTTAATACACCCAGTGGAGAACAAAGCTTATCATTTACACAAAACTCCATGCAAATATCAACTTACGCTGTTTGTGAAACACACTATAAGAATAGACACAGAGAATCGTGGAATAGTTAGGGTTAGAAAGGACCTTAAGATTATCTAGTTCCAACCTCCCTGTCATGAGCAGGGATGCCTCATACTAGATCATGCTGAATATACTCTGTATGCTGAAAGGGATGTATGTGTATCCATGAAGTGGATTTTGTCCTATACCAATTTACACCATGTAAGGAACTTTCCTCCTTAAACTAGGCTGGCATAAAGAGGCATTGCTACTAAACTAAGTTTCTACCAAATTGTTCCCATTTTCTGTAACATTTTAAAGAAGTATGTTGCTAGAAATTATATTACTCCTTTAGCCAGTGAGTAGAAAACTCCTGGTAGAACAGCCCAGCAAGCTCTCAGCTATGTGAGCTCATGGAGTAATAGCAGGTTAACCTAAACAAAGCAACTCTCAAAGACAGTGTAAATGAGAACATGAAAGGAAAAAACTGATTCCCATCAACCAAATAACATCCTTTACACAGATAAACATGTCAAACTGAGCTAGAGTGCTTCCAAACACACCTGCACCCAGGTAAGATCAATCCCAGCCTGAACTGTCTGCACCAGGGGAACCCAGAGCTGACTTCCTAAGCAACTGTGTCGCTGGCTAGTCCATGTTCTGTTCTTTAAATTACAAAGCAATGCACTGGCTAAATGATAAACTTCTAATTAGATTTGTCTCTGTTTCAATATTAATGAATCACATGAAAAATGCAGTAAGAGCCAGCTAATTGGGGGATCTCTAACAGTAGCTGTAAATGAGCAATTGCAATACAATTGGGGTGTGGTTCCCCAGGGATCATCACAGGAGTGATGCTTTTTAGTATTCCAGGCAAAGGTTTAGGAATTACTAAACAACCCCAAGCAATAAAAGATACAGATGACAGGAAGGCTGTAATCCCAGCAAACTACAGAGAAGAGCAGCCAGTTCTAGAGGGAGAGCCAGGCTGGCAGGGAAACTGGAGTCACTCACACCAAATAGTCTTTACACAGCCAAACAGAAGCTTGCATGTTTTGGAATGAAGCATACAGACTATGTATGCTGGAAAATAGGGAGTCTCTAAAACACACAGATGTCAGAACTGCCTGAAAACCATCTTCCTCATGCAGAGCCGAAACACAAAAGTTACAACTTTTACTCCTAAAGGGTATTGGTTAAGTCAGTAGCAAACAACTATATGCATTTTGGTTTCCATCTCCTAACAGCACACTGGAAAATAAAGATATTTTACATGGACAAGCAATTACAATTATTCTGGGGATGGAAAGAAATTCCCTACTTCAGGACCTCCTGCCTGTTTAGCTTATGAATAATATCAGGGGAGCTGACTGTATGGGAAGTGCCACTTCAACATGGAGAAGATGCTGGCTACAAGACAGTCCTATAAGCTACCTGGAAGGTGTAAGAAGCAACATCATCTGCATTTAAACCTGTTCAAATTAGAAATAAGGCAGTTAGCATGATGTGTTTTAATGCTAGGAAACTAACCAGCCTCTTGAGGAATGGCTGCACATCTGCAAAGCTTCAGGGCAGTGTCAGGACAGCAATCAGAGGACTAGAACCCCGTCCTCACCCATCCAGTGGCTGCAGGAGCTCCTGCCACACCAGGCCTGGGGCTGTTTCTGAAACTCAAAGCTGGGTTGGAAGACAGACTGTGGGTAGGAAAGCTACTGAGCTCAACATTAGGCAAGATGATGCTTCAGAGCCTCCGCAGACAGGAAGGCAGAGGCAACGATATTTCAAGGCTTCTTTTGCCATTGAAAATATCTATGAATCAACAGGCAGAAAATTCCGAAGACATCTTGAAGCAATGTTTCCCCTGAATACATCATGGGATTTACTGAATCCCAGGCACACAGCTGAAGACCAAGCCTTTCTTCCTATGCATCATGTAACAACATGGAAGTAGTTCTACACAGCTCAGAACTTGTGTGTTTTTACATCACTGAGTGCAATCTGATACAAAGCCATGGCAGAGGAGCACTGTGTTATGAATAGCAAATAACTGAAATTGCTCTGCTTGAAAAAATGCCTTGCCAAAACTTCCAGCTTTTTTCACAGCTGGCAGGGGCTCAGTTGACAAGCCAGATCCAGGCAAGGGAGATGTACCCACAGATCTCACTGCGCTTCAGAGCCTGAGCAGAAATTTCAGTTCAGGGGCTTAATTTCCACAGACATGAGTTTTCCCAACTCTGGGCACAAAGAACGATAGGGTTGTAAAGGACCTTAAGATCACCCAGTTCCAACCCCTTGCCATGGGCAGGGATACCTCACACTACACTATGTCACCCAAGACTCCATCCAGCCTGGCCTTGAACACCGACAGGGATGGAGCATTCACGACTTCCCTGGGCAACCCATTCCAGTGCCTCACCACCCTTACAGGAAAGAACTTCTCTACATCTAACCTGAACTCCCCCTGTTTCAGTTTGAACCCATCACCCCTTGTCATGTCACTACAGTCCCTTAATGAACAGTCCCTTCCCAGCATCCTTGTAGGCCCCCTTCAAGCAGTCCTGCATCAAAGACACAGATCCAAGAAGCTGGGTTTTCACTGGTCTTTCCCTAAAGCTGGTCACAGAGGAGCTGCCTAGCAAGATAAAGGCATTTTAGGCAAGTAGTCTAATCCTTATTTCCTGCTTTGTTTCTTGCACCATCACTGGAACTGGTTTCTAGCTCTGAAAAGGACAGCTCTAGTTCTTCAATTATTAAGGGACTAAATCCAACAAGTGGATGTGGTACCAGGGGAATACGCTGTTGCAAAGCATGGCTTTAGCATGCTTGGCCAATGCTGCAAGTCATAGCTTATTTTTGGAAGGAGAGAAAGCACATTTTCAGCATTGCAGAAACAAATTCAGTAACATATATGTAAAGGGAAAACCGTGTTAAGCATTTTTGAGGCTCCCACTGCAAGGTGCCCAGCTTAAAAAGCCCAGGCTGATAGTGTTGATTTCAGGTAAATAGAAGAGGAGGCTGCTTTCAAATTACAATTAATATTAAAAGCTTCAGCTACGAGACACCAATATGGGAAGGCTCTGCAAACAGCAGACAGTAGGATTGCAGGCAGGCACAGAGGTATCTGTCCTTGGAGAGCTGAGGCACGCGTGGTCCCTGCTACAACATTTGTTGATCACATTTCAGCAGCACACACTGAGCTCGGCACCGGCAGCCACTGGCTGTGCTCATCTGAACATAAGACTGTGTAATTCCAAGGCCTCTCACATGAGCTTCTCCACATGTGTCTGATCACAACCTGAAGCAACGGGTAGAATCTGTTTCAAGGTAAAGAAAAAGGGAGAAGCAGCATTTAGGATTCCTACATCTGCAGTATTTCTGTCATAGTGGTTAAGATGCCATGGCCTTTCCAACCGGCTTCTTAACAGCGACAATAAAAGCCTGTGAAGAAGGGAATCAGAAAAGCTTTACTCCCAGAGTTCACTGGCCACGTTACTCTCCTGCCTAGCACTGATGTAAATGAAGGGGATAGCTGGAGTTGGCAGATACAAGGTACGAAACAAGCACAGAGGCAGGGAGCTTATTTTATTTCAAAGCATCTTCTTACACCACCCTTTCGGCTTCTTCCTCTGCTGATTGCTTTGGAGCAGCAGGGAGGGTGGCAAGGGAAATAATCCCTGAAGTGGGAACATGATCAGTTCTGTCCGGCTGGGGAAGGGAGCAGCAGCATCGGCTGCCTCCAGGGGGATGACAAGCAAGGAGTGGGGCTGAACCCTGAGCACAAGCTGATGCACAAGTGCTCCAGCACATTTATATCAACTTGCTGGAGTCCACTCTGGCATCAGCAGAAACCTGGCAAGAGCTGGGCTCTTCTCTAAGGGTGGGCCCTTGTTTTTTCTGACAGGTTAACACCTTGGGGAAGATTTATGTCTGCTACTCATGGTTGGAAACAGTGCTAGTGATGCCAAACCCAAACTGTTCTCTAGGCTTTACGACCTGCTGGAGTGATGAAGTATCTGATTCTGATACAGCAGTTTGCAACCTTTCGTCCCTGAAGTGTTCTCTGCCAGGGAGCACTACTGAGGTGGTCACAGTGAAACAGCCTCAACAAGTGGGCATAAGCCACCCTCCAACCCTACCAGCCATGGCTACCCATGGCATACAGCCCAATGCATCTACCCAGGTTCTACATGACCACACACTTACACAGACTTCCCCAAATTACTGCTACTGTGGACTTTATCAAGCTTGAAAGAGAAGGTTTGCTCGGTCTACATTCCCAGACGGATGCAACCTCTCTGACAGACCTCTCCTGGAAAGGTTTTTAGATAAGCAGTAAACCCCACTCAGTCTTTCAGACACGGGAAGTCCCAGAGGCCTTTCCTTGACACCTCTAGCACTTAGGATACTCTTAGCAATGCCAAGCAATGCGTACTTCTTCGGTTGCAATGGATGGAGCCAAGATTTGCATTTGACAGGAGGCACCTGAGATTTTAAGCAAGTAAACAGTCATGCAGAATAAACAGTAAATGCACATACATGCTGGTCCAAAGGAGCACGAGTCACTGTCCCTGCAGAAAAAGACCAATGCACCGAGCATAATGTGCAGCAGTGGAAAAATAGCAAGGCTGGGCCCAGCAAGCACCCACACTACCCAGCAGATTCTGAAAAGTGACATGTGAGCCAAATTTGAGAAGCACATACCTTATTTAATGGTACTTTATAACCTGATTTAATAATACTTCATATGGATTTCCATTCTAGGGTTATAATTCGATGCTCATTTCTTCAAGTCCTTTCTGCACCAGTACAAATAACTTGTCTTAATTCTTTTGTGAACTACCAGTGTAGTACATTCCCTTTTCTCTTGGCTCTTGACAGGTAGTAATAAAGTTCTATATTTGAGTGATTTCATTGGAAGACTATATATATATATATATATACACACACACTGAGACCTACAAGTGCATATAACAGTGCATGTGCACACATACGGACAGCTATTCAATTTTAGGCTATTTTAAATGGTGATTTCTGTACCTGAATTCATTGCTTCACAAAGCCTTAACACCTTTGTTAAACCACTTCAGCCATTTGCTGGCTTTCTGTATAACAGGGCTTGTATCTTCCCCTGTGTAAGTTGTGAAGAGAGAAATGGTTTGGATTAGCTAATTCAATCAAATTTCACACAACTCATGCATAGCATTGAGATGGAATCCTTGGACAAGGAGACTTCTGTTTATTAAATTAAATATGGCCCAACTGTGCTCTGCTCTATCCCAAGTAAGGAAAAATGAAGCAAAATCTGGGTGGCTGTCTTAGTGTAGCTGCATTGGGCTGTAGCTCTCAGTCATCATTGAAAAGAAGCTTTTATCAGCTTTATCAAGCACAATTTGTTCCTTCCATATGCTTCAGAACAACTCAAAACAGGATGAAGAAATGGTTTAAGAAAACTGGACTTAGGTACATACATTCTTTCATCTTGCTGTGGGAGCTAAGTTGCCTTTATTACTTTCTGCGTGTGATTCCAAAAGTACTTGGCACTGATCCTGTTCCGATTCCTCTGGAGTCACCAGTAAAACTTCTGGCAGTTCAAAACGATAGTATTGATGTTGGTTGCTTTTTTAAAAGAGCTTATTACCTTGGTGTTGCAGAAGCATTTGTTTTGAAGAACTGGCAAAGGTTAAAAGAAAAGCCAATAACAGAACAAACCAGAGGAACAACCAAGTCTTTTTCTTGTTGAAGTACTGACTCATAAAAGCATACAGGCATTCCCTAACCTTCAAAGGTTTTATCAGTTCTGCTTAGAACTGATCATCACCAGTGATGAGGGTTTTTAATATGTAAATAGGAGAGCTGGATGCATTACAACTGTGTCAGGTTTCCAGCCAGAAGGCAGAAGAGATGAGCCTCAGCTCCAGAGTTGAGAGATGGAGGAGCAGTGGAGTTTAGCAGGCTCCTGGAGGAAGCTGTACCTCAAGTAGCTGTACTCTGATTTAATGGGAGCAGGTAAAATATACAAAAGCAAGTCAGCCTTATATAAAACCTGTTACTCCACAAAGCACTTGGTTAAAAACAAGTTGCTGCTTAGGAATTACGTGACTTACCAAGTGGTCTTTCCCCAGAGGCTAATCTCTTATTTATTTATTTTTCTGAATTCCTAGCATACAACTGAAGAATTAAAGTTGTTTCTTGGTTGTTGTGGAAGCTAAAGAGACAACTGGTGATTTATACATCCTCGAGGGACACCTTATGATATGGCAAGCAATCCAGAATGTCCTTATATCCAGGATGCTCAGAACATGTCTGGTGTCACTTCTGACATCAGATATAAACTTTTTCCCAGCTCACAGGTGAATTTCAATGCTGATACATCCTGAAGGTACTGATTAATGGCATGGTATTCATTCTGAATGCTCTTTATTATGGAATATTTTACTGAAACACTCTGTATCACAGCCACCACCATTGAGCACAATTCATTATTGCTTCAAAAATCATCAAAATACAACTGACAGTGAGTAACTCTAGGGAAGGGAAATAGAGCAATGCATCAAACAAATCCATCAAAGTACTCCAAGTTTGAAATTGAGAGCATTAAAATGAGAGAACATATTAAATCTAGAGAAATATTTGCTATATTAAGGTCCTTTCCAACCCTAACTATTCTATGATTCTCTGAAGAGCATCTCATACCCTGCAAATTCTGTCTTCATAGATACATACAAGACAGCAGGATATCTACTTCTTTGAGGTTCATTTGTCATCTAAAAACAGAATATCCATGAGCTGATACCATAATTACTTCAGCAGCTAATTATGATGCCACAGACAGACCATTATGACTTAAGGACCAGCCTGAGCAGCAGGAACAAATGCAAAGCAAACACTAACGTCTGTGCTTCCACAGCAGCACAGTGGCTTTAGCAATAAATAGAAGAAAGAATACGTAAAAGAGAGACAACAGATGAGAGACATTTCAGATGTTCACAAATACTCTCTGCAAAGTGTTTTTATGGTTAGACCAAGGCATAGTTCCTATAGGCAGTACAGAAACTTTGAAGATTGCAGGGAAAATTTACAAATACAATTCTCCATAGCAGAGGATGAGGGAAAACTTTGACATAAATCATAGAATATATGTCCATATTTATACCATTTCATGCTGAGCAGATGCAACGCTAAGAATAAAACTGGTACTTACATCCTGAGCTGCCATTTGTTGGAACCAAAGTGAAGTTGGAGGCCCAGGGGTTACGCACGATATCCTGCCAATGAATGGTGTCTGCGAAGCAAAGGAATTTGTTCTGGCCAACGTACACCCCTCCATTGAGTATTTCTGCATGAAAGAAGAAGAGAACATACTTGTAAGACTCTTGTAATCAAGTGTTGAACAGTACTGTTATCTGTGGGTAAAATAAAGACTGAACTGACTTTAAAATCACGAGCAATCCACCATGTTATGCTGTATTTCATTAAACATACAACAAACTACCATGCTCTGCTGGCGTAGGAATTTTCTGAGCACACAGCATATTGGGAAGGGTCCATCCACCACACTGCCTGGGAAAGTAGGTTTCCTGATTCGACTGTGCTGCTGTAATACCACCATCCAAAACACCCAAATACTCCGTACCTATGAACCAAATCGAGAGCTACCCCTGACATGGCTTGCTGGAAGCATTGTGTTGAAGGGACATGCTTTCTGAGCAGATGAAAGTTGGTTGGTTTTTGTTGTAACTTTCATGATTACATCAGTTTGTTTAAACAAAAATGGCTTGTTGCCCTATCTCTAAAGACTTGTTTTATCAAATCTCAAGATGAAAATCATAGAATAGTTAGGGTTGGAAAGGACCTTAAGATCACCTAGTTCCAAAATGATCTTACAGTTGTTGGCTATAGCCCAGGGTTTCCTCTGGAGTAATAACTTGGGAGGCTTTACCCTCCAAACATTTGTTCAAATTCAGCTTCTCTACTTAACTTGGCTTTCATATTTCCTAAGCAGAGGACAATCCATATGACTTCCATTACAGTTAACAGGGGCGATGCAGCTAAAACCTCCTGCACCGCTTAGTGTCAGAGATTCAAGCCTCAGCAAAGAAATGTTGAAGGTTAGTTACTAATGGCACCTTAGAATGACATTAAGTGCTGCTATAAAGCCAGGAGTTCACACTTCTTGCAGACACATTAAGAGTAAATCATGGCCATGGTGGCAATGATTAAGGTCATCTGAGAGTCCTCATCTGCAAGAAAACCTTTAAAAGCTGTAGTGGGTTTGCTAATATTGATGAACAACAAGGAAGGAATTAATGCATTTTCTTCTTTCAAATTTCAGGGTTTACAGGCCACAGCATGAAGACAGGGTAGTCCCCAAGAAAAGAAGATATTAAATAAGAGATGATCTGTAAATATATCTTTCCACCATATTAATCAGTTCAGAGCATTACTATTTCTTAGAAAGCTCTGCTTTAGAAGCTTGGCTTTTCATTGAAAAGGAGCTTAAAAATGACAACAGTAATAATATTCTTATACAGAAATGAGTCCAGATTAGAGCTATAGCAATGATCTGTCTGTATGATATTATGATCCCTGAAAATAAAGAACCCCATGCAGCATCTGTTAGCAATTCTGCTCTGGGGAAAAAGTAGGACTCGAAGACATGACTACTAATGACTTCATAGCAGCCTTCCAGTACCTGAAGGGCCCTACAAGGATGCTGAGAGGAACTCTTCATCAGGGACTGTAGCAATAGGACAAAGGGTGACGGATTTAAACTGAAACAGGGGCAGCTGACGTCAGATATAAGGAAGATGTTCTTTCCTGAGGGGCGCCCAAAGAAGTGGTAAATGCCCCATCCCTGGCAGTGTTCAAGGTCAGGGTGGACAGAGCCTTGGGCAACATGATCTAGTGTGAGGCATTCCTGCCTAAGGCAGGAGGTTGGAACCGGATGATCGTAAGGACCTTTCCAACCCTATTCTATGATTCCATGATTCTCTGTGCTGTCCCCACAATACATAATTACGTAATCCATTGTGGTTCAGATTTTGTTTTCAAATGACATCTAACAAGCCATGAAAAACTGTAAAATCTACATTCATGGCTCCTTGAACATTTGCACACGATTCCAAATAGTGTCGCTATCACTTGGTACATCTGAACACCTGCCACTGGCGTCATTTCTGGCTTTTAGAGCATTCACTCATGATGATACCTATCAAATGCTCTTTTTTGCCAGGAACTCTGATGCACTCCTGTCTAGCAGGCAGCACCTCAGCCTGCAAGTAATTCCATCAGTTTCAGCTCGTGAAGAAAGGCTTTTTTTCAGCACAAAAGTAACCAGGAAGTGTCCATCTGTACTCTAAGGCAAGCTGACAGCCTTCCCTGTGATTTACCAAACACAGAAAATGCTCTGACTTCCCTCAGCACTGACTAACGAATGCTGTTCCTGCTGCTCTTCCCTTCAAACATGACGCAGTGTCTTTACCTGCCCAGCACTGTACCATTTTCACAGGTGACAGGACTCAAGTTTACATGTCTGTTCTTGTGGTGAGGTGCTAACAAACCTGAGCTATAATATCAAAGATAGGTTCTTACAGATACTAAAGAACCCTGAGTTCAAAGTTTACTACAAGCTTCAAAGTACTTGTGCTCGACTCTTCCTGCTCTGGGATCCAGATTCATTCCCTTTCTACCTTCCTGCTCCAACCTGCTATCCTTGTTTATGCTGAATCCTGGGCCTGTGTAAATCAGCACAGATGCATTGGCTTAGCTGGCTTGAACTTAAATGCATTTTGCACTTCTCTGCCCTCTCTTAGCAAGAACAATGCCTGCAAAGACCTAATAAACCCTGTTACATGTTAAGCAAATGAAGCACAAATGTAATCAATATACATTAGAGTTACAGTATAATGAGCTCATCATCATAAAGTCATCAGCTCATTTCAATTTACAGCACTGAAAGCAGAGATAGAGTTAAACAATAAACAGGAGGAGAAAGGCTGGCATCTGCTTATGCAGACAAGGTAGCAAAGGAAGCCAAGCAAGAAGAGGTTTCTTCTCCTGTGTGCAACACCTGAGGTGCCTCTCTGCTGAGCTCTTTCATAGGTTGGAACAGGAAAATGAATGACAATGGCCCAGTGAATTTTGTGATTTCTATTGTGAAGAAAGAAGCTGTTCCTGCCAAAGAAGCACTCAGAAGGACTGCTCACAGTGCAATGTACTTTAAGTACCCTTTTGGGGAGAGTATTTGTGTCTTCTAAACCAATTCTTTGTGACGCTGGAGAACTGCTGGTCTGAGTACAACACTGCTGCTGGGACAGGAGGCTGAGCACTTGAATCCATCACTGGCTGCCTGAAACACTGACTGTGGCCGTGCCTGGGCTTCTGAGCTGCAAGGGACACAGGATCTACAAAAGGGGATTTTGAAGCACAAGTCCCATTAGCTTTCACTGGGACAAGTTCTTAAAGGTGTCAGTCTGGGAGGCATTCCTGCAAGGTACCAATGTGGACATTTAAAGAGTACCACAGTCTTCCATTCTGGCACCAGGGCTGCAGTGGATGTTGTGAGTAAAGGTGTAGCTCCAAGGTCTTTTACCACTCGATTCTGAAGTGAATGCAAAATCTTACCATCTTCCTTATTAGAGCTACTTTACTGGCTTAACAGCAGTGTAATTCTGTAACCAAAGCTGCATGAAAATAAATCAGCCAGTGCACTTGACACTGGCTTCTGCCATTATTTTGCTTATTGCTGCCAAATGATAGTGAGGAACTTACATCTGCATGTTATTAAAATTCGGTTACATGGATATTTATTCAGGATGCTAAATCAGAAATGTATTATCTGTTATATCTGCTACTTTCTTGCTTTCATGCCAATCTAAGCCCAGTGATGAAGCAGAACCATTATGACATAACTCTGGTAACCCACCTTACAATGTAACAGGAGCAATGGAAACACAGGTTTCTGGCAAACATGAAACACAAGTATCTTAAACTTCCCATACAGTGGCATGGCACACAGATAGGTACATCACATATAATTTATACCTTGTCTGCAAGTTCAAAATGGAGCTAAATTCATAACATCTAACAGAAGGAGCTGGACTGGAGCCAGTGAAAATGCATTACAAGGCACCAGAAGCTGAAGATCACAGTAAATAAGGCAAAGGGACATTAGTTCTGCAAGTGTGCTGTCTGTTTGGACAAGAGATGGGAAGAACTCTTCTTCATCCATCTGTTAAAAGGGCATTTTCTTCAGCTGACTTTTCCTTGTGTGCAGCATAATCCCTCACGGTCTGTTATCTAAGTTGTAATGTGGATTAAATTGGCAAAACATGCTCACATTCTGCAATGTGCCCTGAAGTGCAAGGAACTCGTGTGCGCTGATATGCTGTGGGGGCCGTAGGCACCTATTTAGCAGTAAAATCTGGTTCTAAAATTGTTATAAAATTGGTTATAAATGCTACTGCTATTCAAGGTTGCAAATTAACAGCTCTTTGGTGCTATGAAGCCAGCTGGCATGGTGAACTGGAAGATGGCACAGTGAGAGGGAAAAGAACTAGCTCCAAAGAGGGCAGAGAAAAGGGAAGGAGTTATTTAGGAGAAACTGCAAGGCATGTCCACTGTAACTACTTCAACAGAAGTTGTTTCAACAGAAACTGAAGATATCTCATGCCTTCCAAGCTGATTGTCTGATAAAGAAACAGCTGTCTTTTACACTATACCATATATAGGTACTTTCTGCACATACATGTTATACAATGCATGCTGATGACACCTTAATTTCCAAGGTCAGCCTCCATTAGAGCTGAAATAGTACTGCACACTGACACTGCTGCATCTTAGCCTTCATCATCCAGGTTATAGGGAACTGTCAGATCACTCTCAAAACACTGTCATATTTCATCCAAGATGCTGAATGTATTATCCAAAAATGGCTTTGGCCTAGAAATTTCATGCCAAACCAAGTCTTTTGATCTCTTAGCACTGTTGATTGCTGATGACCCACTGGGAAAGCACTTCAGGTCCATCATTAATAAGCTATGTCTTAAAGGGTAATGAGAACTGGGTGCTTTAGAAGACAATAGCTCATCCATCATCAATCAAGATCTGAGGTTTTTATACAGATGATTTAAGAAGAATTGGACTGTGTAAAATTGAAATGTCACATCTGTATTGGGAGATGAGGGGAGCTTGATAATGAAAATGAGAGTTTTAACCTTCTCCATTTCAGCTCAATGACCATACTCAAAAGCTCATGGATGTGGAATCTGTGTACAAGCTAGAAGCCCTGGACAGCCTTCGATCTCAATTATACAATTTCAAGTAAAGATTATTTGGGTCATTAGCTGGAAGTCAGTTTCAAGGCTTGATAGTAATGGCAAGATATTTTTTATTTCTATCAAAAGCAATCATGTTATGTGCAGCCTGTGGGTCTGTACTTCTAACTGCTCAGTAACTAAGAATACCAGATTGTAGCACCTGAACATCAATCTTCCAAATCTAGCTCCCTACTTTACTGCTTAAATAAAAATGGAGTCATTTGATTACCTTTCACTGAGTTTGATGGGGTACCTTTTTCACAATTTCACCCCAAATGTGTGTGAAGATGCGCTCACAGGGTCCTTGTGGGTCATGTAGCCACTTCATTAAAGGACAGCAGGCTCTGGTCAACTCCTTCTTTAATGATCTCCTCAAAGGGAATATCTGTTTCATGAACAGGTACAGCCATATTAAACTAACTCAAAGAAGACATTTGTATCTGCTTGGATTATTCCTCTGTCCACACCCTGAATTCTGCTTTCTCACATCCTTATTCAAAATAAGATACCAAATCGTTTAGCTGGCTATTTTGTAATAGGAAACAACACTGCAAATGCTCCTGGCCCTTTGTGTGTAACACACCAGGATTACACCACTTGCTCCATAACTACCCTATTCTCAAGGACGTGCAAGTCTGTGTCAGGCTACTGAGCTTCCTTTCATGCTGTACCCTGAGCATTTTCTGAGACCACCGGGCACTTAGAATACAGCCACATGGCTTCAAAGGGTTCAGTGCATGGAGAAAGTAATATAAAATACTATGGAAAAGAGTGGAAATAGGTGAATCAAACAAGTAACAGAAAAAAAAACCTCACCCATCCAAAAGTGAAGAAGACAGTTGGGTATAAACTGAATTTAAGATGTGCTTCTTTCCACAAGAAACAGCCCTGTTCTTAAGTGTATTTGCTTTTTCAATGCACTTGGCTGTGTTAAAGGAAATGGTCTCTCTCCATAATCCAGTAGATTCACTTGTCTTAGTGGCTGCCCAATTTAACATGTCTTGCCATGGTCACAGCAGCTTCTGCCTTCTTGATTCCTGACAGTATTTAGGCCCAGGCTTATATTTAAATAATCTCTTTCCACTCTATTCTGCAGGAGGCTTCCTGCTGCTGCTGCAATAATTACTCTGCTTTGACAACAGAGGATAACAGAGATGAACTGATTCCAACCACCAGCACTATGGTTAACCACGCACCTGCCATCAGTACCACATACTCTTGATTTTAATTAACAGCAGGGTAGACACGCAGCTGCATGACCAGCCTTAGCTCCACCATTTCCTGTGCAGAAGCAGCAGTAGCTGCTTACAGTGTTACCCGCCTCATTTGTTTGCTTCTGTTCCCATCACTACCTTCAGAAAGCTGTTTGACCCTCTTGTCTCTGCAGGCGAGGAGCTTTCATGTACCATGTTGACTCTGCTACAGGAATATTAATTTTCAGAAGGAGATGCTAATTGCCTCATTTCTTTGTCCAGTCAAATTCTATCCTGATGTTAGCAGCCAAGTGCTTGATTCACTGTTTTCTTCCTACAATTTTGGGCCTGAGAGGTAGATTAAGAGATATAAAAACATAATGTTGCAATAATTCACATAGCTTCCTCTGGGTTTCTCCAGTCTCTGGCGAGAGGCAGAAGAGAGCATGGAGGTCCTAGCGGGTGGTAAGGTGGACATGAGTCAGCAACGCACCCATTCAGTGATGAAGGGTGACCACAGCAGAGCCAGCAGGTGAGGAAGGTGATGATGCCCATCTGCTGGGCTCTCATAAAGGCACACGTGAAGCACTTTGGGTGGGTGTTGGTTACCCTAGTGCAACACAGATGCTGCCAAACTACAAGGGAGTCCAGGGAAGGACCACTGTAGTGGTTAGAGGCTGAAGGATTGCCACATGAGGAGAGGTCTAGCCTGGAGAAGAGATGACTGGGGAGGGTACACCTAACTGCAGACTGTCTCTACCTGAAGGAGGGCTATAGGAGAACAGAGAGGCAGACTTCTTTGAAGTCAATGGCCTAAGGACAGCAGCAAGCACAAGCTGCAATGTGGGAAACACTGCTCAGACATGAGGAAAATGTTCTTCCCAGCAAGAGCCATTCTTAAGCACAGGAGCAGAGGGACAAGAGAAGTGCCATCTCCACCTCCAGAAATTTTCATTAACAACCTATCTGATGCTTGTCTGAAGCTAACCCTGCTCTGAGCAGAAGACTGGACCAGATGTGACCTCCAGGAATCCCTTCCAGCCTAAATTATGATTACTAAGCATCTATTACCACAATAACACTCCATAAACCATCCAATCGCTCCATTTTTATAAAAGCATGCTTCATTTTAAACTTGTATCTACTCATGAGCACTTGGTGATGCAAAACAGCCATCTGAAAGATAATGTACATTTAAAAGCATGTGTAAAGAAGTGCTATAGTACTTGAAATACAGAACCCATGTCACCATTGTTGCCCCCCATTTCATGCAAAGGGGACATCTGTACTAAGAAGCATTCACTATGAAAGAACTGCTCCTTTCAATCTTTTGACTTTTGATAGCAGAGAGAAAATTGTATTCATTTAAGTCACTGTAATGAATCACTAATGAGTTTCAAATTCCTGTCTGTGGAGAGCATGACGGATCGCTACCTCGCCCCCCAGAAGGCACACTCTTGAGCTCAATAAGAGCAGCAATAAGCCAACAGTCAGGAATGAGCAGTCACTTCATTCACAGGAGCTTAACATTCAGGTGGCATAGCACTACCTGATGGGGAGGGAAGTCTTGTGTCCCAGTTAGCAGTGACTGCGTGTTCAAGAAGAGGGGAGCTGTTCCTGCAGCGCGCTGCTATGTGCCTTTCAGTGAGCCCTCTGATAACACGCACAGTGCTACCCTTTGTTTGTTCCAAAACCAGACCTCAGAATGTGGATTTCAGCAAGGACACACAGCTGTGGGCTTCTGATCATTCAAAAGTTACTAAAATCTGCTGAATCAGAAATAAATAATCTCTATTCTGCCTGGTTCTTGTTATTCTGCAAAAAGCCAGCAGAAGGGGAGATGATGTACAGCACACTGGGTGTACCAACAGGGCCAACAAAGGCTCCCTGGTGTCCCAGCAGACATCAGAAAGCCTGGAAGCTGTGACAGATACTGGAATCCATTTCTGCTGTCTGGTCATCTTTAATGGTGAGCATCCTGTGGGACATAATCTGGTGTAATAACCCAAGGCAGCTGAATCAGCACTTGCCTTGCAGTCTTTCATGATACAGCCCCTGCTTTCTGTGTTGGGCATCTTCCAGCTTGTTCAGTGAGGGCTGAACAGCCTGCAGCGTCATTTCTTCTGTCCTCTGGAAACACTACCCATGCTCTATAGCTGTGAAAACTCCTTCATCTGTCACACTATCAGCCTTATAACTTCTCTAAAGCTTTTGCTGTAATTGAAGCAGTTCTCCAGATGAACAGTCTCTGCTCCTGAGGGGCACTATGTTTATTTGCCGGCCCTGGAACAACACGAGCGGCGTCCAGCAGTTTCCTAGTGCCTCCAGGACGTTTCCATTGATGCAGATTCACCCACAAACCCTACAGAGAACCATCAGTCCAAGCTTCCTGGCCGTAAGATTGCAGACTGATCCTTCAACCATTCTCCTTTGCTGGTGTACAATACGGAACCTAAACCTCATTGTCCTATGGCTCCAAGAGGGACTCATCCCACCTCCTTCATTCCCTGGTCTCAAGGGCAGGAAAATCAAGGGAGTCTGAAGAAATGTGGGGCAGAGGTGGAGAGAGCATCTTATTCCAGGCGAGAAAAAGTGGAAGACACTGCTCAGAGACACCTAATAGGTATGAGGTCCATCCCACCACAACAAACCCTTAAGGAAACTAGCTCTCCATTGAAAACAACCTTGCATTTCATGTCACTAATGTGGGCCAGATTTGAGAAATGGCACCGACACTCCTTATTTTTCCCCCTAAACTTCTTACAAAGTTCTCTCCTCATAGGACATTCATATTATTTCTCCACCCAGGATGAGGTGAATACTTTGACTCATGTCTGTTGCCAATTCAGACACAAGCATTTTAAATGCCTCTCCTTGTCAGGACATTTCCTATATAACAGTTTGATCAAACCTGTAATGTTTCATGGCTGCAGCTCTCAGTCTCTCTTTTCCAGCTGCTGAGATATGAAATTGTGAGACTACTATGTTCCTGTTCTCTTGGCATCCACTCTTTATGAGGCATTCTATGAGTCAGTGCTGCATCCCAGTTAGTTTGTCATTGCTGCTGCACCCTTTCCAAGTGAGCTTTCCACATGGAAGTCGAGCAGCAATCGGAACAGAAACCTCAGCAGGGCCTGGGGCATCTGAATGCAGCTGGGTTTCCCTGCAGCATCCCCGGGAGCTTCAACTCTGGCATTAGCTGGTGGTATAGTTTTCAGTTCTTACCCTACAGCCAGTGACAAATTCCAGAAGCCTGCTTTCTATCCCAAGCACATCTGGCACTTGGGCCATGCACTTGGCAAACAGACTGATGGCCTTCTGCCTTGGATCCTAAGTACCTCAAGTACATCCTGATTGGCATCAACATGCAGAAATTCCTTCTCCCTTCGAAAAAGAGAGCAGTTAAGATCTGGATGTAGTGGCAATTTCCTCCATTTTCTGAAATGCTGTAAAATATTACTGCCTCCATAGAGCTCTTCTCTTTCAAAACTGTCATAATGTGGCTTGGAATAATCCTGGAAGGGTGCCCAGACCCACATCCAGCTGCATCCTGCGTTTCAGTACAAGCATTTGCATTCGGGCTGGTAACTGGCATGCAGCTGGGTTGACGCCAGCTTCAGCAATTGCATAACCTCACTCATCTTTTTTCTGGGCTCGAAACAGGAGTCTCTGTCCACTGAGCTTAAAATGCCTATATGGGATCTGTTCAAGTACTCACATTTCCATGCTGCGTTATTCACCTCTCCTGAGATACGGTGTCAACTCTTGGACGAGGAGTTTTAATTGAAGTTTGAGGTGGGAAGTGCCTGGCTATCCTGTACCAACACCCTGCAGATAACATGCTAAAAATCATCCTCCTGCACACAGGATGGTGAAGTGACTCTTCTTTGGCTCCTATGAGCCCTAAGGACCTTGGACTGCATTTGCTCTCCCAGTGGTGTGGCTGGGGACAGCCAGATAGGCAAAAGGAGCCTGTGAACTAAGGCTCATGCATGTTAATCACAGCAATCATCAGTGCTTCTCTGTAAGTTAATGAGTTTGATGAGGTCTGAGCCTTCAGTATCCCAACTCCTATTTTTTCCCTTTAACTGCTAGAATTGCTAAGAGGTCACTGTCAGCCCTGCTTCGTGCTTTTGCATGCACATTTAATTCAGGCTTCCAATATGATGGGATGGCAGGGAGCCTGTCCATGCTGCTGAGCTCCTGACCCTTTGGAAACACAGCCTCCTTCTAAACTGTTCTCCCTCCCCAAAACTCGCTCGCATGTCTTCTGTGATCATGACGTTTGACCACATCCTTTTTACCCCTAATTATGCCTGTTCTCTGTGCATCTATTATAAGGTAGTAGGGAAACAGTGGCAACAACTGAGTCCATTACATTAACAAAATCCAGAATCCAGGCAAATTGTCCTTAAACTATTAACCTCAAACCAGATGCTCGGGTGAGGCAAATAAGCACATAGGAACGCCTGCCAAAATAACCATCTTGCATAATGGAAGCTAAAGCAATGGGTGACAAGGCACTAAGAGAGAGTTTAGGGTTAGTTCATCCACTTTTTAAGACTACCATCTCCCTCCTCAATTCTTCTGCCCACTCCTAAACAGGAGCCCTTCTCCTCTCCCACCAATCCTAATATTCCATCATGCCTCATCCTACACACTTAGCTTTCTAAAAGCCACACTGAAAACATCCTCTTCTTCCTTTCCATCAATATTTTGATTGTAATCAACACGACTGCAAACACCCTCCCAAAACCCATCCCTCTTTTCCCAGCAGATGAATTGCATTGAACCCAAGCTGCTCTCAGTTACGATACAGTAGATCAAGAGTGATGCTGTGGCCTGGTGTGACAGGGAAGTAAAGCTGCAGTGAGATCTATGCCTTCATTAACAGGGGACACACTCGGCTCCCAGCAGTGGCTTGTCACACGGTGAACAGTCTGTTTTCTAACTCATTTCTGCTCTGCACCCAAGCCAACCTTGGCAGGGGCAAGGGTTGCTTTCCTTGTCATAGTTGATAGCAGAATACACTTTCTTCCTGGAAAATGGATCAGCTTGCTTCCGGCATTTTACCACTCTGCAGTTAAACCAGTCCAAGTAGTTGCTGTCTGCAGGCAGCAAACGTGCAGGGTTTGTCCTTGTCTACACTCTAGCTAAAATGTAGCTGGCACTGATTGATGATATTTATTTCAGTGAGATCATTTTTAATAATGTAGACAACGGGAGGGAAGAGCAAGTGCCCCGACCCACCAATTCTGCTGTACTAACTGCAATTCTTTGCATTAAGAACACGTAATGCTTTTGCCAGAGAGCTTCCCAAATAATTCCACATGAGGGGGAAAGCACACAAACATACCATGGCTGTGAACAGAGTCACTGAGGGTGAAACAAAGCACCTTGGCTTCAGGGCTCAGTTCCCTGCCCCTGCACTGCCCTTGGCTAGCTTTGGGGCTTTCCTTACTGTTGGCTTTTGATGCAAGTCTCAGACACAGTTTATAAATAAAGGAATAAATTATCATAAGATGATAATTTCTTTCTTGTTCCACTGAAGGCTGCACCCCACAACTGAATAAATGTTGGTAAAGCGATAGGAATAATAAACCAATCAAATATAGGGCAAACCCTCATATACTTCTGAGTTACTGTAACACTTCATTTGGCTTTAACAGTTTCTCTTGAGCTTCAGAAGTTCTTGCTTAAGCTGCATAGGCAGTCAGCGTAAGGCTACAGAAGTCACAAACCTGGCTATTCCTGGCCTTCAGAGGCTACCAAACATCTGCTGGTTGGCAAGAGCAATTCATTAGCAACATTGAAAGGATGGTTCCTTTCTACAAAAGCTTGGATGATGTGGAGAGTGGGGAAGAGAGACTCTTGGAAAATCAAGCCTTGTGAAGGCCTGTAAGCTGTGTGCCTCTGGGCAAATTCCCAAGGCTGAAATCTCAAGGAATTTAATGGTTCTTAATTCCACAGGATTTCTAATTACAGCCAAGAGAAGGTAATGAGATATGATGGAAGAGTTTAAATGAAAATAAAGAAAATAAAAAGCCTGTCAGATTTACTAGCCAGTCTCCCAGACACAGCCCCTCTGCATGCCGAGCAGCCATCAGGGTACTCAGAGCAGCTAACTGCTTCCATGGACACAGGGACAGAAGAAAATAAAATGGCTCCCAAACCATCCTCCCCACACCCTGTTAAAGGCTTTCTCCTAATGAAGGCAGTGGTCTCTTCCAGTCTACTCCTATAGGTCTGACAAAGTTGCGTGGCCACAATAAGCTGCATCCTACAATAAACTCCCCCATGTTCACAGGAAGAGCTCCTCCTTTCCATCCCAAATCTCCCCAGATGGCAGCTTCCTGATCCTCCCCACTGCCTTCTCCTGCCTCCACCGAGCGCTTTGCAGGGAAGGGGTGGGAAAGGGCAGTTAGGTCAAGCACTGTGGTGCGAGCAATATCTACTCCAGGGTTTGAAGCTCGTTCATCACTGGCTTCCACTTTAACACACGCAAGAATTTTGCCGATCCATTTTTCCAGGTTTACACCATTTTAGAATTAATTTCTCAGAAAAGGGTCCTGCGAATGAGCCATGCATCAGATGGAAACATCTGTATATCACTAGCAAAGGACAAGCAAACAATCCCATGGACACCCACCACCTCTGCACACACAAGGAGAGTGGACACTGGTGGAGAAATCCCATCAGAGGCCAAGCCTGGGCTGCAACATGGTGTTGCAGCATCCCTTCCCCCCCCCCCAAGTCCAGATGTGAACATGCAGTGGGTTGTGGGGCCACCTCCAGCCCTTCTGCTGCTGGGGTAACAAAGGAGGAGAGGAAGGAGGTAGGAAAGGCTCCACAAGGCACTGCATAAAATTCAACGGTAGTTTTCTGGGCATTACCACAAATCAGAGCTTGCATGTGAACAAACCATCTCCTTCCACATCGGAAGAGGGAAATTCCTAACACATGTAATACATACTAACCTCTTACAATGGTTCCAAGCACAGAGGCAGAGCCATGCCTGAGTGATCTCTGGAAATGACACTGCTGGCATGTGTGCATTCTGGAAAGAGCTAGTACCCTCAGACAAATTGGACCAACATCCACTTAAAACCATAGTGGCAGTTATGGAGTTAATTAGAGGTTTGGGGCCTTTCTTTGGCTTTTTAAAGCACTTTTTGTTCTTAGTGTCAGTCTCCTGTCAAAGCATCCTTCCAACTTCATTCGCTCAATGGTTCAGCTAAACTCCACTGGGGCACTGCATGGGGTGCCTGTGTGTTGCCAACTCATGTTATGCAGTTTGTACATGTTTGCATGTTTTTCACTCAAAAGCTGCTCAAAAGGTACTTTTCACGGGGAATTTAGGACAGTCAAAGGAATTTCTGCAAACAAACAGTATCCTTCCTCCCCCTTTCCAAAGGAAACACTGGTTTGACAAGAGGAAGTATGTTCTTTATGATGGGGCTTAGTGCTTGGGTTTACTACAGCAGCATTTGCACAAGTCACAACCAAAGCAGATCCCAGCTGAGGATGTGCAAGAACGGAAGAGCATTATCTCTGCTGCACCCATCTCTCCTATGAATTTGCCTTGTGTGAGACTGTTCCTGAGGTGGTGGGCTGCAAGGTAAAGCTCAGCTCAGGCTCCTCTTACTTCTCCAGGCCTGTGAAGCATTCCACCTGCATCAACGTCAGGGCAGCCTGAGCTAGGTCAAGCTCTGCCCCTTCCTGCAATGTGAATAGAAGAAAAAATGTCCTTGACTGCCTACCAGCACTTGTCACAAGAGGGACAAAGTACTCAGGGCTCCAGCAGGCACTCTGAGATCTCTGGATTCACACATTTACTGGTCTGGGATGCAAACTATATCTCCCAGCAGCTCTAAGAGTGCAGTCAAGACTTGAAGGCTGCTGCTAGAGGTGCTGACACCTCTCTTGCACTTGTTCTTCTTCACATGCTTCTGAGTTATGGAAGAGGTGACATAAGTCCAAGCAAGTCTGAACCTGAACTTTCTGTTCACAATGGCCTAAATCTGATAGATGGCTGGTTCAACAGAGAAATACCACTGCTAAAACACCAGCTGCTTCTCCAAAGTGCAGTGTATGCTATTCTGGACACAAGCAGCAGGAGGCTGAACTCTCTGGGATGCTGCCCCCTCTCCCTGTACCACACAGTATATTGATAAATGTGACTTACTGTGAGCCAAATCCTCTATTGTACCTCTCTGGCAGAGCAGACAGAAATCACAAGTCCTGGTTTTACCTGTATCTCACTCTCAGTGTGCCCTACTGAGACTTGAACGCGCATCCTTCAGAAGGGTAGCACCAGCAAGCCACAGTAGCATCCATCCCGTAAATTAAGGTCACTGTATGGCATATAGTACTTAATTAATACAGTCTTAAAGAAATCTCAGCTAAGAAGAAAGCATAAAAGTACTCACTGTACTCATTTACAATAAGACAGAAGAAAAATATGGCCACACATCAAATGCACTGGAGAACAACCTTATGATGATGAACCAACCACCTGTAATTACAAATGTAGGACTTCTTTTCTTTGTTGATTTAAATTCCTTTTCAGGAATAATTATCCTTCTCCTTTCCTAGCGTATGAAACGTTTCTTGCCAGGCAAGAATAAACAGAAGACTAAAAATGTCTCAAGGCAGGAAAAAAAAAACCCAAATCAGATCTTCTGCTCAGTCATGGGGCTCTTGTACATTTTCCCTTTAAACCCATAACTCAGTTTTATATTTACTTTGTTAATTAAAACTGAGATTTATTAAAATTGTAACTTAAAAATCCAATAAAGAAGAAACCACCATAGGCAAAAGCATTTCCCTTGGCATAGCTGTTATAGTAAGCTATCAATCAGCGATGAACACGGATACACAAATTGACTGTGCCTATCAGAAAATGATAAAACAACGTCAATCCGATGTAGGAAAGTTTGGCTTATCAGCAGCATGTGTCATTGTTCCACAAAATACAGAACTATTCATACAGGCAACTTCAAGGATGAAGTCTTTTCCTCTGAGATACTTACTCCCTATGCTACATTATTATTATTCCAGTAATACCCACGTCAGAAATGAATTCAGTGCAGGTATCCTGTATGCAGAGAAGCGGGAACGGATAGCACTTGATGCATAAGGGATATCAAAACCATGCTGCTCTTTACCTGAGAATTTCTTCCAATGATTTTGAACTGTTCATTAAATAACCAATGCTCTTCACCTGAGCAAGATGCTAAGCCAAAAAGAAACCCTAAAGAGAAGTAGTGTAAACCTGCCCTGAGAGCTTTCTTGTGTTTCCAGTTGCTAAGGAGCATGGCAAGTGCTTCTTTGGGATGAATATATCATCCGGTTCTTTGGAAGAGCCTGTTGGGCCAGGCAAGAGGAACAGCAGAAACTGGATGGGGTGTTAAGATGCATTTCTTCTGCGCTCTTCTCTCATGTCTTGAAAAGCACATAAGAAAGAGAAAGGAGTCCTTAACTTTTAACCTCACTATATATTTGCAGAAGGATGTACTGACTTCAGAACTGCTGTTTGCTTGTTGATTCATTGTGTAACGTTGTTCTTAGGATCCGATGAACTGAGAAACCACTCAGTACACGTCAGTGCCTTTATAAATAAAACATGTTCAGTGGTCTTAAATGGTATTGTACTAGCAGCAGGAAAACCCCAAATGTGGCCTAATTATACAAACTGCTATCGTCAATATTTAGGAGTGAGTATGGCTTTTGTGCGGTACTAAACAGTGGCAACATGTAAGAGATGAAACTTGTAATGAATCCTATCCATCCTCTCGTATGAAAAAGAAGCTTTTGGGCTGAGAGTTTCTTCAGTCGCCATGCAAGTGAGATTTCTCAAAGCCTACAGACATGTTTCACTGTAGCTCCCAAGTGTTTTCATTTCTTCACTGTGTTTGTGGAAGTAAATTCCTGCTTGGGAGAGAACCAGAACATCTCAGACACCCACATCAAAGAGCTTGCATATCACTTCAAGCCAAAAAATCCACGTGGGTGACCCAAAATGTCTCTCACTGCTTATTGCTATGTATGGGAGGTTCAATTACCCCACTGAGGACCAGAAACGAATGCTACGCTCAGCACCGCCAGCCACCATGCCCTTCAAGTAACAACTAGATTTAACTGCACTGCAATGGTTTTATCAGCATCTCCTAGCTACACCTGACCAGCAAACATAACTGTTGTGTTATTCTGATTGAAAAATAAAATCATGCTAAAAACATTTTTACAGTGAAACACCAACAAGACATCAACTGACTGCAAACTATCCCGAGACACAGTTCCATATCTGTGCTCACATAGATTACAAATATATTACTTAATCCTAGAATGGTTTGGATTGCAACGGACCTTAAAGCTCGTGCAGTTCCACATCCCTGCCATAGGCAGGGATATCTTTCATTAGAGCAGGTTGCCCTCTTCAACCTGGCCTGATTAGTACAGAAACATACTAATAAGTATACTTCAAGTACAAAATGAATTTGAATGCAAAGAAATGGAGTGACCCATTTAAAGGCCAATAAAATGCACCAAGACAAGAAACTCATGTCAGTTTGAAAATAATGAAGGCCTTTGGGAAAACAGATTAATACCCAAATAACTGTCATTCCTGAACTGTTTCTTAGCCAAGATAACTTGGTGACTCAGCTCCCAGCCTGGCAATTCAAAATTGGCAAAGTACTTGATTGATACAATAACAGTACTTAAATTAATGAAGCAGATAACGCCTATAATCAAGGAGAAAAACCTAGAAAGTGTCTAGGTAACATGTTATTATATCACAAAAGAGTTGATTAGTTTTGATTTCAGTTGTGCCTCAGTATGTTTACTAAATGCGGTTCAGTTTAAAGGGACTTTCATCTCTCTATGCACACAGCAGTTAAAATGCCAACTTGGTTGATGATGAAACCCAGAGAGTGTTCATGATCTGTGGGATATGAAACCTATGGAAAATATCAGTTGCTGTTCCCTAAAAGCTGACTGTTCAGTGGTCATGATTTCAGAACCACTCAGATTTGGTGCAGATAGAGAATGGCCTGATGGATTTATATGTCCAGAAGGAGCTCTCTGGAAACTGTCTCCCTTCCTCAGTGACTTCAAACTCTTGTTTCTGACCACTTAGCACATCCTCAAATCTAGGAAAGCACGCAGTGTCTTCATTGATGAGGGATCTGAAACCATGCCTGGTGATGCGGGAGCACGGTTCCTGCTCCTGGAGATAGGAACTTTCAGTGGACACCCGTGGAGCCACAGGCTCTCATTGGGGAATATTTCAGAGTTTATTGCAATGGGCCTTTTGCCAGCTTCCCACAGAGAAAGCTGGACTAACTGAAAGATAAATCACCAGTCCCTGACACTCCATATTTCTCCATCATCCTGTAAAAGTCCTTTTCCAACTCAGCTGCCTAAGAAGAATGAAAAATAATACTTCTAAAAAAAACCTAAAAAAGAAAAAAAAAAGAAAAAATAAACTGATGTAATCTAATTTAAAAGTTGCTGAAGATGTAAAATGACATGAGAAGACACAAGCGCTAGTTTGTTTAGGACAGCAGCCTAAGGCATGGGCTTAAATGGCCATCTTTGGTAAACGTTCTTTTCCAAAGCTTAACTTCTATGAAGGACTCATACTATAGAGATAACCTTGGGAGAGATACCATGTCCTCTGCTCTAGCACCTGCCACAGATCCACTTTCTTGTCCTGCCAAGCTCTCGAGGGGTATGCCTGCTCTCTGGAGTAGCAAACAGAAGGCATCTGACAGCGTGCCAGAGGTTGTCATTAAAAACAATTGGAGAAATCACAAGGAAATGAAGAAACACCCAGTGCTTGGGAACCTGCGCCAAAACCTCTCTGGGTTAAGATGTCACTATTGCTGTAGCAAAAGGACTAGATGAAATGCACTTACACATGCCACTGTTGCTACCTTCACAAATTGCTGGATCCATTCCTGGTTGTATTAATAACCTAGTGCTTCACTGAATTCAGGGAGTGAATACCACCGCCCAACCCCTGCCAAAAGAACCTCATAAGCTCTGCTAAAAGTATATTGTTCAAAGGATGCAAAACCACACCTTTTATCAAATGTGCAAACCAAGTATGACACCTAAGCCTTTCAAAATCAGTTGTTACACTTCATTTATACACACAAAAGCACCAACAGCAAGACACATCTACCAACAAGAAAGAGGAAGAGAAAAGGACAATTCAGGCACTCAGAGCTCTGAAATACTCTATATTACACAGGTGGGGAAACCCAGAGGATTCAAACTAACACATCCACCTCTCATAATCCTGGAAGATTACATGACCAACACATTGTGACAGGCATGATCCATATGGATCACAGCTGCCATAAATATACAGACATGCAAGAGAATCAGATGAGCTATTTGCTGGTTCTCTTGCCATGGCTCTGCTGCCAGAAGCCAACTAAGAACCCTGGCCCTCAGCTAGCTTTGCTGTGTTGCTCAAGTCCTCTCTGCAGCTCTCCCATTGCCAGGAGTGGGAGCAGAGACCCACATGCCTGAGGCACTCAGCTCTACCTGCTCATGCAGAAACACTACTATGTGCAGGCTCCATGTTTTGTGGAAGCTGCTTTTTCCTCAGCATCCACAAACTGTCAGCTCTAAAAGGCTGAGATAAAACCTAAAGTCCCTGAGACACATCCCAGATAGGAGAGTCAATGACAGAGTCAATAATGGACGCAGTTTCTTCTTTCCCACTGATAACATGGTATACCTTCAGCTCATCATGCAAGTGCTGCTGCCTCTCATGTGCCTCTCAGATACAGTTCTAGAAAGAAGCTCCAATTAATTCCTACTTCCTACAGACTGCTGGATCAAATACTGTACCTCCTCATTTATGGACAAAGATTTTTAGGTAATAGAGTGAAGCAAAGCAAAACAAAACTCAAAAGCCAGAAACCGTCCTATTTTCTCCTTCTCCCTTAGCAAAACTTCAGCCTAGGGACACCTGAAATCCATTCCAAGTTATCACTCAAGATCACAGGTTTTGAGCAGGACAGATACAATTACAGTACTCAACACTGTTAAGGGTTTTGGCTTAACATCGGATTTGGCAGACCTGTGAGGTTTCTAGTCCAGGAAGCAAAACCAGCAGCATTCTGCCCATGATGTTTCTGGTACAAAGGCCACGAAGAACACGCTCCTGGTGATAAGAACCATTGCAAGGCAATTGCTGAGACCACCAGCTCTTTCAGCGTTCTTTTCACTTCATACCACACAATGATGAGCAACAAAGTAAGTTGGAGCTGTGGGATCACAGTACCATGACAAAATGCTCAAAACCTACAAAGAGTAGTTTCCACATCACGTTTCTTCTCTCTCTCAAATTCAGGTTGAAGGTTACACCAAGAAGCAATCGAAACAAGCTCCTGAAATGTCAGCAGTGCCAGGTATCTGGGTGTGCATAGAGTCAGGAACCCACCTTCTCGTCAAAAGGAGGCTCCTCTTGGCAAGTTTTATCAGTAGGTGATGTACAGCATTTTCCTAATGTTATAGCTGACTGCAGTAAATAAAGCTGATTGCTACTTGTAAGATTTAATTTCCTGATTAATCACAGACATAAGTAGTTGCAGTTTGCACACTGATTTTAGCCTTTCTTTAGGACTATTCATAAGAGGTAGCAACACAAGAAACCAGTAACTTTTTGCAGCTCAGGAAGAGGTGAAACAGCTGATGCATTCAAGGAACCAGATGTTCTTGTAAGTACTTGTAAAACTGAGTTGAAGCCATCTGGTCTCAATGCTTTGCCACTTGGAAGATGTGATACCGCATTCACAATTTCCTGTCTTGATATAGCTTATTCTAATTGAGGTTTCTGTTCCTCTGAGGGTCAGGAGGTGTTAGATTTCTCCCAGAAATCATTCCCTGGTTCAGAAGTGACACTTTCCAGCACAAAATGAAGTTAAGACAAAAGCAAGTGAAGAACCCTGTGACTTTCTCATTTCCTGTATGCCCCAGAGCTAGTACCATCATTGAAACTGGTAGGAGATAGGTGAATATCCATGAAAGACTGACTTTCTCCAAACCTCGGAGTCTGTCTTTGCACTTTGGTTACATTTGACACTTCATGGTCTTGACACCAGAAGCCTGGGAAGCAATGAACTTTGCCTTGCAAAGCCCAGAGAGCTATTTTAAGACCTCCTGCTCTGTGTCTAGGCCGCCCTTAAACACTTCTGGCTGCCAGGCTGTTCTTATAGTGGAGGCTATTATCTTGTACCAGATTCCTCCTTCACAGGGATTCCGCATGTGGTGTAACACTCCCAGGGCAGCCCTGCCCTTCCCCTCCCCTTGGGCCTGCCACGGGTTATCACCACATAAAAGGGTTGTGAAGACAAACGTTGCGGCTCACTAGGATTTGACTACCACCTGGCCCACTGGAGGCCATCAACATGCAGCTTTTATCAGAGCATCTTTGAAACCAAGAGGACCCGTGTGCCCTTGTTTTATCAGTACTGGGGCTTAGCACGGCTGAGGATCACATTTCAGTCCATGGAGCCATGCCAATTTACATCAGTTGCAAACTCAGCCTTACGTCTTTTGCTTTGCCCATTAAGGACGTATTTTTGCTTTCCAATGTACTTGCCCCTCTGTCAGGATAAATGCCAACTGCCCTTTTGAGATCCTTGTAACAAAACAGCTTTCCTGTCGGATGGTCCTTGCGTTCGTTCTGGAAGTGGGCTGTGATTCAGGACTGCATTACACTATACCTGCTAGCATGGGAGGCAGTGCAGAACACATTTACTTTTTCAATATGCTCTACTTGGAACACCAAGTGCTTTTGATTTCTGCTTTCTTCCTACCAAATGGGCTACAAAAAGTGTCATCCTAATAGCTCATAAAAGCACTTTTCTGGAGAACAAATGATAACTGTTCATCGTAACGGAGCACAAAAGGTTCCTGCTTTGGATGTGCACAGGCTCCATACATGGGGTTGCACAGAAAAGCCATTTAGATGTTGAAGACTGCATCACACTGACACCTGCCAAACAGTCCTATCACTCCATTTGCAAAGGGCTTTCTCTAGGCTAGCTTTGAGTAAATCAGGTCAAAGGATTTTTGACTCTCCTGAAGTCTGTGTCATACACAGGCTTTATTACGGGAAAAGTTTTCCTACCCACATTTTTCTGTGCCCAGTTTGTTCTGTTACTTCTAGTTACAGCTCATTCACTGTGCCTGGGCTTTATCTTTCTGAAGCAAAGCAAAGAAACAAGCTAAGCTTTCATTGCTGTGGCATTCACAGCCCTCTACAGCATTTCATGCAAAATTGAAGACTTTCCAAATCTGGATTCTTTTTGAGTTGACAAAGTCCTACCAACATGAAGCATTTTCTAGTATTCCCTGCTGCCATCCCATTTCTGTAATGGCAGGCTTGCTTCCTTTGTAGTTTCTTATAACAAGCCAGAACAAAACCCACTGCACATCAGGACTAGAAGTGTTGCCTGTGTATTTAGAACACGCTGCTGCTCCCACATGAGTGCGTATTGTTTCAGAAGAGCTTTGATGACATGGTGTCAGAAATAAACCAGCAGAAAGATTGCTCCTGTCAAGTCATCACAAATACCTGATTTTAGTGCTGCAGGATGTTGCAGCTTTAACAAGCCCCTGGACTAACCCAAACAAAAGCTGTGCCATTGTAGTCTTTACTCTGCAGAGTTCAGAAGAACAAGATAAAACCTAAGGTGGACTGAAGTCACCAGTAGAGAGGGTTGGTGCGGTGCCAGAGTTTTAGCCTCTCAAGAGTCAACAAGCTTGATGAGCATCCCTTGAGAATGCCATATATTTGTGTGTATTGTGCCCCGCTGTAGCTTCCTCTAGGAAAGTGGGTTGGAGAGGTTGTAGTAAAAGTCAAAGGCCTGATGATATGAATGTGCTTCTCCTGGGTGCGTGTGGAATTTAGTACAATCCTGTAAAACATCAGGATACACAGCTTGAACTTCATAGTCCACCCAAGGCCTCCCGAGACTCCAGTGGCGCACCATGTGCTGCAGACCCCAGAAGAGGAGTAGATTTTACCATCACTGCGCAGTTTGTGTGCTCACTTCCTATGGCAGAAGGGAGCACACTGGGGATGGACCCCTCATTAACTTCTTATGCTATACCACAGAAGATTCAAATACAACTAATCACTCCAATGAGAAGCCACCTTGTCGTCACAGTGATTAACTCCTGAAATCAGTTATAACATTGGGAAGAAAAAAAACCAAGGATGTAGGAAACTTGAAACTATCTTAGAAGAGAATTTTTCTCCTAAACCAAGAAATGGGTCAGGCAAACAAAAAATGCTTACAGAATCAACAGAAAAGCAAAAAAAGCTGACAAAAAGCCATAATCATACCTACTACCACATAGTCAAATGCTCAACCAAAAGCACAAAGATCTAGATCCTTTTGGAAATACCAGACCAAAGAGTGAAAGATCTGACAAAACACACTGCAAAAGAGGCAAGCTGAAAAAAAAAACCACCAAAAAGACCCAGAGTGTCAGATGCACCGCTCTTTTGGAGTAATCCATGTGGGGTACATTGTAAAGCAAGTTGTGCTCATTTGTAGTGGATAGCCTAATTGGCAAATAAACATAACTGAAAACTGGCATTTTATTTATTAGCCTGACACTCACCAGTGACTGATCATTTGGGGCTGTAGTGACACAGTAAGTGGTGATGGGTTCAGACTGAAACAGGGGAAGTTCAGGTCAGATAAGTGAGAGGTTTTTTACTGTGAGGGTGCTGAGGCGCTGGCACAGGGTGCCCAGAGAGGCTGTGGCTGCCCCATCCCGGGCAGTGCTCAAGGCCAGGTTGGATAGAGCTTGGAGCAAGCTGCTCTAGTGGAAGGTGTCCCTGCCCATGGCAGGGGGTTGGAACTGGATGAGCTTGAAGGTCCCTTCTAACTCAAACCATTCTATAATCAGCAGTCAACCCCTATTCAGTAGATAGTAGAGCTCTGGGTACTACTGCAGTACAAATACTGATACTGACATCCTTTCTTGGCTGTTTTACAGTGAATATGGTAAAGTTCTAGTGAAAGAACAGAGAGAGCTTCACAGCCGGGCACAGACTGCTGGATCCTGCAATACAGGAAAAGGAAGTGGGAACATTTACACAAACCTCTCAGAAGACTTGGCCTAAGCAATAAACCAGCGCAGGAATTTGATGCCATGGCATTTCCAAGAACAACCAAGCTGGCCACGCCAGCAAGATACATGGCTATTCTGTTAGTTTTAATACTACCCACACTCTCTAAATACACAGGGCTCACCTGATTTAAAAACATTAGGAGCTATGCGCTTGGCCAAAGGCTTTAGTGGTGGTGCAGCATGAGGACCACAGCCCCAGTGGAATGGGAGATTTTTATCATTAGTGTGTATTTACAAGCTCTTCTGACAAATTCTGCTGCATCCAGAGAGTGCCAAATAATAGTTGTGTTAATTCTATTTGTCAGATAGCGTTTTCTGCACTACCTACTTTGGCCAATGAAACATCTGCACCTCACAGGACTGAACTGCTGCAGGATGGAGATAAACCTATGAGTGATATTTTGATTTGGGATTAAACCATTAGTATTATCTGGCCTGGTTTCCCGAACCAGTAAGTGAAGACGTGTTGTTTTAGAGCAGAAAATAATCCAGCTGTAGAGCTGCTACAGACAGAAAACATGGGAAACGGTTTCATAACCACGTTACATGAAGACTCCAGGACTTGTTTTCAGGGGATCTGAAATCCTGAAGCCTGACTTCATTGTCTTTTAAGCTGCAAGTCAAAAATCCCAATTCCTCTGGCAAAGAAAAAGAGATCTCTCTCTGATGACTTGAAGCATTTCATTTCAGCAAATGTAAATATTTCCTTTTGATTTGCCCTTAGAAAAAGTTTCATATCTGTTACAAAGGCAGATATTCAAAGCTAACTGCATTTTTAAAATGAAAAGCTGAAATCCTGCATCGTCAGAAGTGCCTTAGGAGTCAGGCAACCACCAAAGCAGCTCCTCGACAAAATCACTCCAGTTTCAATAGAGGCACACGCTGTCACTCAATACAGTTGAGCTGCAGCATTGCAAAGGTCCCACTTAGACATGGCTTGTGCACTTAAGAAGTCCACAGGACAAGCCCTGAAAAGATGTGTTCTTCCATCAGTGAGGCTAAAAACATTCTCTAGGGCATAATGAAGAGTGGAACATGTTCCCAGCTGCGAAAAAGAGGTAACTGCTACAATGGGCTACTGTAAAGGGAGTATTAAGTATATTACTTCATTAGAAGTATTTTCTGTTCTTCATCACTAGTTTTCAGTGCTCAGAATGTCTTGCAAAAAACTGGAGTGTATGAAATCTGAAATGAGCAGGTTTTGCATTATAATCGTGTTCTGAAGTAATTCTACTTAAGGCCTTGCCTCAAAACATGCAGAATCTAGAAAGAAAACCCACATTATCTTGGGAAACTAGAAATATGCTTCTCTATAATAACAAAGCAACAGGAAAGTTGTCCTGTTCAGAAAGCTCCCTCCTGCCTTGAAATCCTGACAAGAGAATATGATGATGAGCGAGTTACTAGCAACTGCAAAGATGACTGAAATAAAACATGTTATGAGAGAGTCAATCACTTCTTCACATTCCCCTTTTGATTCGAAATATAAAACCCCCAAGAAACATTGTCCTCATCACCTTCACCAAACAGGTCATGAAAGGGTTTCTCAATGGCTTTAAGCCAGGGGGTGTCAGCACATTCTTATTCTCACTGTGTTGTTCATATTTGCCTGAAACTTTCACATCCTTGGGAAGTTTGGCATGTTTGCTGTGGATAAATTCCAAGCCACTCGTTACGGATAATGCACAAGAATTTTACACAGCAAGGTTCCCAGTTTTCAAGGAGATGCTGTTTTCAGAACTTTACTACTTGTCTTCACTATCCCAAACTGAGAAGAGAACAAACAGCTGTCAGAGCAGCTAAGAAAAGTTCCTAATGTGACCATGCCTCTTTGGCCCTAACAGCTTAGAGAGTGAGATGCTCTCACTATCACTAAATTCACCTCCATTGTCACTAAAAGAACAAGAGCTGCAATTGTAGTCACCTGGAAGACCTGGTGATACCTCCTGCTCCCTGCCAGGGTAACTGCAACATTTCTGCCAAAGAAGGTTAATGGGTAACGCGGTTCCTGGATGAATTCTGGAATGAGCCATCATTTAAGCAGAAAATCAGAAAACTTTCAGTATTCATAAGCAGTTTCTGTCTCCTTCCCAGTGCAAACCAAATAACCACACAAAGAAAATCATATGGGAAGCGGTGCATGTATTTGCAACACTAAATGTGAACTGGGCACTTGTGGGAGGTTGACAATGTGTCTGTTAAGTACCAGAAACATCCTGCTGGCACAGACTAGTGATCCAGCCAGGCTGGTCTGTCTGCCTGCATTGCAAAAGGGCTGGTGCTTGGGGAGAGAAGGAAACCTGGCCTCTCCTCTCTTACACCTCTCCTACATCCCATCAGCTCCAGCTGTTTTGGGGATGTGAGGTCCCTACTTAGCCATTTACAGACCTCTCCTCCATGCACTTGTCCAAACCCTTAAGTAGTAGCTGGTGTAGCACTGTGTTTTGGATTTTCGGCTTGGGAACAGTGCTGATAACACCAGTGTTTATAGT